>ONZH01011829.1:0-120284 GCA_900303285.1 Rhinella marina | reverse complement strand
AACGCAAGCAGGAATAGCAAGGATTTTGCAAAAACCAGCAAGGAGCAGGAGAGAAAGATAGGTATATAAGCAGGAAGATATCCCACCCCCAGGTTCTGAATGGACCAGATTCAGAGAAGCCACTCAGCCAGCACCTGAGTATTAACCCTGAGTAGACAAACCAAACATGAAGCTGGGCGTTGGCTCTAAAACAACCCACAGTGTGAACATGGTTCAAGGCAAGGCGTAGGCACTAAACAGAAACACACAAAAACTCAGAATACCAAGCAAAACATAGAACCTATGTTCTCCGATGACCAGACCTGACACTTCCACAGCCTGATGAGCATCAACAACTCTTCTTCTGAGGTACTCAGAAATCTCATTTGAAATTTCTCTTGATCCCTGTTCTTTAAATAAAACAAGTCATCCTCTCACACCTGATCATCATTCAATTGAATGAAAACTTCTGACTTTAATTTCACCTTCAAATTATCTGCTAATCCTAAAGGTTCACATACTTTTGACACTCCCAGACATGACATGTGATATTGGACAATTTTCCTCAATAAATGAATAAGTCTAATATTTATGACTCATTATTTTGATTTAGTTACATAGTTGTTAAGGTTGGAAAAAGACAAATGTCCATCAAGTTTAGTTATCGTTATCTACTTTTAGCATTTGTGTGAAAACCTGATAAGAGTTTTAGGTCAAATTGATGCAGAAATATGGAAAATTCTGAAGAGTGCACAATATTTCAAGCACCACTGTATTGGCATAATGCAATATAGCTGCATTGTATACTAGTGACCATGTAATAAAGCCTGGTATAAAGTAGCTACCAACCAACTCTTCATTGTATACTAGTGGTGATGTAATAAAGGCAGGTATAAAGTAGCTACCAGTCAGCTCTGAATTGTATACTAATGGTCATGTAGTAAAGGAAGGTATAAATAGTTACCAATTAGCTCTGCATTGTATACTGGTGGCCATGTAGTAAAGGAAGGTATAAAGTAGCTACCAATCACGTCTGCATTGCATACTAGTGACTATGCAATAAAGCCAAGTATAAAGTGGCTATCAATCACGTCTGCATTGTACACTAGTGACCAAGCAATAAATGCAAGTAAAAAGTAGCTACCAATCATGTCTGCATTGTATACTAGTGGCCATGTAGTAAAGGCAGGTATAAAGTAGTTACCAATCATGTCTGCATTGTATACTAGTGGCCATGTAGTAAAGGCAGGTATAAAGTAGTTACCAATCATGTCTGCATTGTATACTAGTGACCATGCAATAAAGGCAGGTATAATATGTGATGTCATGGAACCAAATGTTGGTATCTACAATTTATACAGTATGAAATTATATTCATATTGGTGAATTATAACAATGTAGTCCTGATTCAGACAGTTGCCAATGTGGGGCCCTTTCAATATATGGCCATACCTGCCAACTTTTGAAAATTGCAAAGAGGGACAATGTGTGCCCCGCACATCACGGCAGTTTTTTTCATACTAGGCCACCCCTCTAACTCCGTCCAAAGCATAATTTCTGGAGCCCCTGCGGCAATTTTATTTCTTGCGCTTCATTGTCCATATGAATATTAGCACATAAATCATTAGATTATAGATATTTTAACATCCAAATTACACCAAATAATGAAGTTCTGATCTAATTTATAGGTATAGACACTTTAGTAAGGAGCAATTTAGTAAATTTATTAATGCACATTTATGCATTAATTCTCCAGGTCAAAAAGAGGGACATTTAAGGATAAAAGAGGGACAGAGGGACATGAGTCAAAAAGAGGGACTGTCCCTCCAAAAGAGGGACACTTGGGAGGTATGTATGGCTACTGTTCACACAGTGATTATATTCATAAAGAACAGTAAGCCCGTGTTCCCATCAACGGCCTTCTCTGCACTGTATACTTCTACCTATGTAATAAGAGAAAGTCAATGCAGAAATGCCAGGGCGAGAGGAGACATACCACATTAGTGTGCTGTGAGGTTGCTATGGGGCCCATGTAGTGACAGGGCCAATCCCCATTTGGTTTCATCCCCTTTGCTATTGGGTATAGAAAACCTACTACAGAGGAACCGCATTGGGGGATTGACCGAAGGGTTAAGAAAAAACGTGGTGGCAGAAAAAAAAATATCAGGCCCTGGGTGTCAAAATCCAGAACCAAATTTAGGGCCCAGTTGTATCTTTGTTCCTCTTCTGTGCCAGCCTCTGTGCCATAGATAGGGAGCACTGTGACTTTAAGAATCTAAAGAAAATGTGAAAGAAACGCCATCGCCTCAATCATTGCTTGATGTAGCAGTCTCGTGCGGAAAGGCTGTACATGTGCGTATTCACTGCCAGGACTGAAGACATGCTCGGAGGAGACGGAAAATCAATGGTCCGGCCAATAACTGTGAGTCACAGAGACTGAAAGAGGATTATCTTGGCCGTGACTTCCATGTATAAATCCTCAGGACAGTGTGCACATGGCTCTGATCAATGAATGTATGTCACATGTATGTGTTCCTACACAATATACAACTAGACACATAGATACATGACTACGGATAGACAGGAGACGGTATTAACCCCTTAAAGTGCATCTGTCAGCAGTTTTGTACCTATGACACTGGCTGACCTGTTACATGTGCACTTGGCAGCTGAAGGTATCTGTGTTGCTCCCATGTTCATATGTGTCCACATTGCTGAGAAAAATTATGTTTTATATATGCAAATGAGCATCTAGGAGCAACGAGGGCGTTACCATTACACCTAGAGGCTCAGCTCTCTCTGCAACTGCCGCTCCTTCTGCACCTTGATTGACAGGACCAGGCAGTGTAAATGTCATCACGCCTGCCAGGCCCAGTCAATCAAAGTGCAGAGGGCATGGCCATGTGACCTATGAATGTGATGTCACTGGTAGGGCTGTCACCTTTCCCAACAAAAAATATCGTCCAATTTAAGCCAAAGGGGGTGTGGTTGTAGGGGCATGGCTTAACATGCGTGTTAAGTCGCTGTCATACTGTGGCTCCCAATAATATTAAAGGGTTTCTGTCATCAGAATTTAGCCTACAAAACCGAGTGTCATTTGCAAATCGCAAATGACACCTGATGACAGAAAGCCTTCTTTTATAGAAATCTGTTCAGTACTTTTTGTTAAAATAGCGTTTTTATAATATGCTAATTAGGCCCCTAGGTGCAGTAGGCGTGAACCCTGCACCTAGGAGCGGCCATAATAACGCCCCTTACCCCTCCTCCCTTGCGTTGATTGACAGGGCCGGGCAGCCATCTCTTTCGTCTCCCGGCCCTGTACGATCGCGAAATCCCGCGCCTGCGCATTGCGATAAGCAATCTGCGCACGCGCGTTGAGAGCCGGCGGCCGCCCGGGTCCCGGCTTCATCAATGCGCATGCGCGGATTGCTTATCGCAATGCGCAGGCGCGGGATTTCGCGATCGTTACAGGGCCGGGAGACGAAAGAGATGGCTGCCCGGCCCTGTCAAACAATGCAAGGGAGGAGGGGTAAGGGGCGTTATTACAGCCGCTCCTAGGTGCAGGGTTCACGCCTACTGCACCTAGGGGGCCTAATTAGCATATTATAAAAACACTATTTTAACAAAAAGTACTGTACAGATTTCTATAAAAGAAGGCTTTCTGTCATCAGGTGTCATTTGCGATTTGCAAATGACACTCGGTTTTGTAGGCTAAATTCTGATGACAGAAACCCTTTAAAGGGGTTTTCTGAGTCATATATATTGATGACCTATCCTCAGGATAGGTCATCAATATCAGATCGGCGGGGGTCCGACACCCGGCACTCCCGCCGATCAGCTGTTTGAAGAGGAGGCACGCGCCATATCAGCGCTGTCTCCTCTTCATTTTTTACATGCTGGCCGTAACGGGGGTAGTGGTCAGTAGGTGTAATTACACCTAACCGCCCCATTCATTTCAATGGAAAGAATCGCTTCCATAGACTTGTATGGAAGCGATTCTTCCCATAGAAATGAATGGGGCGATAGGCCGATCTGATATTGATGACCTATCCTGAGTAATGTCCTTAATGTAATGCCCTTATTAGTGCACCCTAGAATTAATAATGCCCCCATTAGTGCCCCCAGTAAGAGTAATGCCCCCATTAGTGCTCCCAGTAAGAATATTACCCCCATTAGTGCTCCCCAGTAAGAATAATGCCCCCATTAGTGCTCCCAGTAAGAATAATACCCCTATTAGTGCCCCCTGAATTAATACTACCCCCATTAGTGCCCCTTAGTAAGAACAATGCCCCCCATTAGTGCCCCTGTAAGAATAATTCCCCCCATTATTGCGTCCCAGTAAGAATAATGCCCCCATTAGTGCCCCCGTAAGAATAATGCCCCCCATTAGCGCCCCCGTAAGAATAATGCACCGCTTAGTGCCCAGAGAAAGAATAATGCCCCCATTATTGCACCCCAGTAAAAGTAATGCCCCCATTAGTGCCCCCTTTTTTGCTTCTGCAAAAAATATCACTCACCTCCTCCATTTGATGGGGCCATAGTGAACACTCACTGGTGACCGGAAGCTGAAGACAGGACCTGTGCTCCAGCGTGATGACGTCTCACAGGTCCTATCCTGAGCATCCAGTCAGCAGCACGAGTAAATGGAGGAGGTGAGTGCATTTTTTTTTTTTATTATTAACACAAGTGGGGGGGTGGTAAAGGCTGCACTAATGAGCGCTCCACAATGGAAGCGCTCATTAGTAGCAGTTCTTGTAGAAAAATGCCAGCGATTAATATTGCCGGTAGAAAAAAATTACCAGCACCGGCAGTAACACTAAGATCCGGCCTTGCCATTAAGATACCGGCCAGGTGGCAACCCTAGTCACTGGCCCAGGTAGAGGCACTAGAGTGGCGCATCCTCTCTAAACAACTGATTGGCAGGGGTCCCGGGTGTCAGACCCCCACAATCAAATACTGATGACCTATCCATTTGGACAGCCCCTATAACTCTCCATACAATGCATTGTGAAGCCGTGGGGTGGAATGTAGAAGAAAATACAAATCCGCTATTATTTTTTAAGTTTTATTTTTTAGGTGCCGTTAAAAATGACGGTAACCTTATTACAGCGATTAGCAATACATAATTTATATAGTTTTTATGATGTTTTACTACTCAAACTAGTGGGTTAGTTCTTTTTCCTTCTTCTTTTCTCCTTCTTCTTCTCCTTACATGTCGCCTCTAATGAGGGCTATTTGTATGTGATTGGACAGTGCACAGCAGCAATCGACCCGTTCACGTATCTTATAATGAGTCCTATGGGGGTTCACTGATATATGTTTCCTCTTTACTACCTAGACCCACAATCCCTCATACGGTATCCACTCTCTATGATTGCCGTTGTTGCAGGTTGGCTGTGACTTCCATACTTTATCTTTTTGTTTTCTGTTACTACATTTTTTACTTTCTGTATACAGTACTTTGAAAATTAAAATATATATATATTTTGAATGTTAATATTTTAATATTTGGTTTTAATATTTTATAATACATTTTTTACCTATTTAAAAATGTACTAAAACTTTTTTTTTTAGTTTTTAGTCCCCCTTCAGCATTTATTGCACTGTATAGTGATTTTTCTTGCCTTTCTATGAAGCCCTGCCTCTGGCACAGCATACTAGAAGTACTAGGATGGCAGGGCTGTGGACCACTAGATCCCTGGCTGCCATGACAGCCACTCCAAACCCCACAATTCAGTGGGGTCTGAACAGGAGACAGAGGGAGCCCCTTCATTTTGTCTACTTGCTTAGGTGCCGTGGTCACCATTGACTACGGCATCTAAGGAATCTGAGTTATCTCATATCTGTTGCACACATAGCATGCATAAGCTGGACATACATGGGGGGAAATATCAACCTTTTAAAATCAATTTTGATTTCACTTAGAGTTGGCAAATAGTGCTAAATTTGGTGCTTTTTTAAACTGTGTAAAGATGCTAATCCACTTAGCAAAGTAGTTAGCACTGTTGCCTTGCAGCACTGGGGTCCTGGGTGTCAACAATATCTGCATGGAGTTTGTATGTTCTCCCCGTGTTTGCGTGGGTTTCTCCGGATTACGGTTTCCTCCCACACTACAAACACATACTGGTAGGGAACTTAGATTGTGAACCCCATTGGAGTCAGAGTGATAATAATGTAAAAGGCTGCGGAATATAATAGCACTATATAAGTGCATAAAATAAATAAATTCCTGTACAGCTGGTGTGCTTTTGTAACTTTTTCAAAAAGTCGCAATGATAAATCTGTTTAGAAACTTATGACCATACTAAGCCATGTCCACTTTTATAACACTTTTTGAAAGTATTGAAAGTGGCGAAAAATGGCAAACATTCACAAATTGTGGTGCAAAACTGTACTTTTCTGGCATACCGACTTGATATATTCCCTCCGTGAAGAGTTAGTGCCACTCACAGACTGTACATATGCAGCACACATGCCACACACATCTCTCATATGCAAAACTAGATATACACCCCACTTACACACTGGACACTTGCCTCTAGAACACTGGGCACTCACTGCACACATGTCGCACACATTGGACATATGCTGCACACATCGTGCACATGCCACACACATGCCACTCACACACTGGCACACGATACACACATTGCACACACGCCGCACACATTGGAAACAAGCCGTACACAAAGGACACATGCCACTCACACATTGGAACATGTCTCCTTAAGCGCTCCTCCCACAGCCAGCAGCATAATTGGCGGCCTGAGGGGGGAGCGACAGAGCTCAGCAGAACAGTGAAGCAAGGAGCTGACAGCTCCCTGCTTCATTATGGAAAGGAACTACCCGGCAGTGAAAGGAACTATCAGGCGGGTACTCCCACCCCCACCCCCAGCCTCTGCAGTCTCTGCACCTGGTCTGTCCCCCTTGCAACGCTCCTGCCTAACTTTACTACTTGCACACACACACACAATTTGACTTATAGTATCCTTTGTATGAACAAAATAACTTTTTGCATTATTTTCCATTGTATATATATTTTGTATGGTTTTTCAGTAAAAAGGAGGTATTCTGTAACTTAAAATGTTGTTGTGATAAAGAAAAACTGGATTCAGAAGCCAAAAGTTAGTCAAAAACAAGTGTCAGATGTAACTCAATGAGTTGTGTTCCCCAGTGTAATATAAAAGTCGTTCTGAAATAAACTGTAAAATGAAGAATACATAAAACATAAAAGCCATAAAATCACTTCTATTATGATTTTCCTGTAGCTCCTGCTTCTAATAGAATATTTAACATTCCGCTTAGTCATATCCTGCAAAGGCATTTAGATTGTATTATTCAAGGACTTAGATCCTTTCCTCTGATTCCTGGTGTTATATACAGTATTCATTTATTACAATGCTATCTCTATAACACTTCTAAAAAAAACCTATTGATTATACAGTGGTGCTTGGAAGTTTGTAAATCCTTCAGAATTTTCTATATTTCTGCATAAATTTGACCTAAAACATCAGATTATCACACAAGTCCTAAAAGCAGATTAAAAAAAAAGTCAAACAAATGAGTCAAAAATATAACAGTTGGTCATTTATGTATTGAAAAATCATCCAATATCACATGTCTGTGAGTGGCAAAAGTATGTGGATTAGCACTGCTGTGAAACTACAACTTCCAGCATGCAAACATGCTTGGTTGTTCTATTTACACCCATAGAAGTGATTGGAGCATTCTGGGAGTTGAAGTTCCAGAACAGCTAGAGTGCTGAAGGTTGCTGATCCCTGGATTAGCAGATAACTTGAAGGTGAAATTAGAGTCACAAGTTCTCAATGAGATCAGTTGTGAATGAGCAACCTGTTTTAGTTAAAGATCAGGGATCTATCAAGGTCTAATCTTCACAACACATTTGTGGAAGTGTATCATGGCAGAAACAAAGGAGATTTCTGAGGACCTCAGGAGAAGAATTGTTGATGCTCATCAGGCCGGAAAAGGTTACAAAACCATCTCTAAAAAGTTTGACCTTCACCAATCCCAGTCGGACAGATTGTGTACTAATGGAAGAAAATCAAGACCATTATTACCATCCCCCTGAGTGGTCAACTAACAATGATGACCCCAAGGCATGTAATAGTCCATGAGGTCACAAGGGAACCTCTAAGCAACTAAAGGTCTTTCTCACATTAACCAATGTTAATGTTCATCCGTCATCATCTAGAGGACAAAGGAAAAATAATGGTGTGCATGGCAGGATTGCAAGGAGAAAGCCACTGTTCTTGAAAACAAACATTGCTGCCCATCTGCAGGTCACTGAAAGATCACCAGGAGAAGCCAGAAGTATTGGAACAATGTTTTGTGGATGGATGAGACCAAAATAAAACTTTATGGTTTAATCCTTTTCCGATTTGCCCCATACATAGTCATCGGGTTTCTGCTGTTTAACATAGCAGACACCCAGAGCTAATGTCTTCAACTGGTGATAACGCCAATCACAGACATTTAATCCCCCAGATGCCATGGTCAATGTTGACCACAGCATCTAAGGCGTCTGTCCCTGTGAGCGCTGTGCCCCTGGGGCTCGAACGACTTCCTCGCTTTGAGATTGTGGAAGCCATTCATTGGTTGTAATAGGCTTGAGCTTGTATGGGGCTACCAGGCCTATCACAGGTATATTCCAATGGCAGCACTGCATTGGAATATACTGAATTACACATAAACTACTGTATTAATTCACAGTAGTGTGAGAAGCAATCTAATGATTGCATGTTCATGTTTCCTTGGGACAGGGGCTAAAAAAAGATTTAAAAAAGTAAAAAGTTTTTTAAAACAAATTTTATAAAAAATATATAAAAAAATTTATAAAAAATATATAAAAATCCAAATCACACCTTCCCCCATAATAAAAATAAATAAAAAAACTCACTGCTAATCCCCTATGAATGCTGCGCATCCACTACTACTTCTCATAAACAGCCGATCTATTGCCTTGTATGTTCCATACTATGCTGCTTCTGCTGCCACTACTGTTAAGGCCATCTGCCTCTTATTCCCCTACGCTTTTCACATCCACACTGCACTGCTGCTACTCTGAATTAAAAGGGAGAATTTTTTCAAACTCATTCACAACCAGCCACTCTTTCTTCTGACAAGTAACACTTGTGTGTGTCATATGGGCAGGAATTTTGACCCTGGCAAGGCTTAATTTTTGGACGTTTGTCCCAACAAGACACTGTTTTTTCTCATCTCATAACACTGTGTGTGTTTAAAAACTATCTGCCCCCAATAAGGGACAATTTTTGGATGCAGTGTTGACAGCGAGCAGGTAAACAATGAACAACTGATCAGTGGGGGTGGCAGCAGTCATTCCCCCACCGATCTGATATTGATGACCTTTTCTGAGGATAGGTCATTAATATTACAAAAGTGGACAACTCCCTTAAAGGGGCTGTCTCATCTAAGACAATGGAGGCATATCGCTAGAATATGCCCCAATTTTCTGGTAGATGCTGGTCACACCGCTGAGACCCACAACTATCTCCTAAACAGAGCCCCAAAAGTGGTGGAGGGTGAACTGAGCATGCACAGCCACCCTCCATTCATTTCCATGGGGCCGCCGAAAATAGTCGAGCTCTGGTTCGACTATTTATGTTGGGCCCATAGAAGTGAATGGGAGTGGTGGCGGTCATTTGCGGTGCACTTTTATGGGGAGAGCGCTTGGTGGTGGCCGGACCGGAGTCCTTCAGCCTCCACGTTGGTCTGCTCCGTTCTCGATATAGGTGTGGGTCCCAGTGGTGAGACCCGCACCTATCAGACAATGGGGGCATATCCTAGCAATATGCCCCCATTCTCTCAGATGAGACAACACCTTTAAGTTATCTCATTTATAAGTTGCCTTCCAGCAAATATATAAATTAAAGCATATCACTGCTTCTCTGAATCTGGCTAAGGGACCGATATATGGGGGATCCGTGCAACCATACACTTACTGATTGTGGAGGGGAACTGTAGCCCTCACTCATTTCAGCTGACTGTTAGTAAGTGCATAGTTGTTGGGGGTGCCCTTACACTGGTTACAGTAATAACAATCAGAGCTCATCTCCAGACATCAGTCACATCCATATTTCATCTCCTACATGCAGGGTAATCAGATTCAGTTCCCCACCCCCAGGGGAAGTAGCTATCTTCTCCTCATACTGGTAGAAGTTGGTATAGATGGTCCATCTGGTGGTTATTAGGAGGTTTCCAGTCTGGGTTCCTTAGGATATAAGGGAAAAAGTTTTAGGCCCCTTTCACACGAGCGTGACAGATTAGGTCAGGATGCGTTCAGGGTGCGTTCAGGAAAACTCACACCATTTTGCAAGCAAGTTCAGTCAGTCTTGTCTGCGATTACGTTCAGTTGTTCAGTTTTTTCTGTGCAGGTGCAATGCGTTTTGATGCGTTTTTCACGCGCGTGATAAAAAACTGAAGGTTTACAAATAACATCTCTTAGCAACCATCAGTGAAAAACGCATTGTATCTGCACTTGCTTCCGGATGAAATGTGTTTTTCACTGAAGCCCCATTCACTTCTATGGAGCCAGGGATGCGTGAAAAACACAGAATATAGAACATGCTGCATTTTTCACGCAACGTAGAACTGATGCGTGAAAAAAAAAACGCTCATGTGCACAGACCCATTAAAATGAATGGGTCAGGATTTAGTCTGGGTGCTATGTGTTCACGTCACGCACTGCACCCGCGCGGAAAACTCGCTCGTGTGAGAGGGGCCTTAGGGAACTAGTCTGTCTCTGTATTACCCTAGAGGAAGTTCTGCACTGGCCCTATGGACCTATATATGGAGCACGCTTTCTGACAAGGGCGATCCCATCGGAACCTATCCTTACAATAAATAGCCCTAGATCTATATCTAGGGCTATTTATTAGAAGTTGGTATAGCAGGCAGGTTGGGACATGACTGCGGGACAACAAAAGATCTGATATTTATGGATAACAAATGTAGCATTGTATTGTACATCCGGAGAATTGTTACCTTGTTTCTGTTCCAGCCTCTGGAAATACTGTATAGTATTCTATATACTACGATGTACGGGCAGAAGCGTAAAGCAATTATCAAGAAAATGACTATGATAACGCCATAGCTGTTCTTTATGTCTGTGGGATACAATGGACGTACGTTAGAAATCTTTCTCACAGACTCATTCTTTTACACATCGATTTGGAGCTGTGTACCGTGAGATGTAACATCTGCCGCTATTACCGTAAATGTCTCCAAAACGTTTCCTATTTTATTTTGCAGAGGGAAATGATGGCACTCGCTCGTTGTAATTCAAGTTCTGCCCGTCGTTCCCGTGCATTATGAAAACCACAATTATCCTAAATCGAATTGCCAGTCGTAGAGTAGATAATTGCCTTACATAACACTACAATACACATTGTGACAACTCACCAGTAGAAGCTGAGAAGAAGTGATGTGATAAAGCTCCATGAAATCAGAACAGGCTGACACAGAAAAGCAAAGCAAAAACATTCCCAATACAAAAAAATCACAGCTAGAGAAACTCATCTTGTTAGATACATATGCTTTGTGCTACTTGTGATGGGCAAAGCAAAGAAAATGAAAAAAGTTAGTTAGTATTTTACTCCCTATTTGACCAAACTCCTTTTGCCTCCTCATCCCTGCAATTCTGCTCTGCAACATCACCATTACGGACCACTAGCTTGTCTGACTACTCTTCCTCTTGTACCAAGTACTTAGCTCTGCTACACCTCTTGTCACTAAACAATGGCTCGCATGACTCCTTCTAAACTATCTGCCACTGTACCACATACCTAACATGTTCCCAATTCTTGTATAACCAACTATGTGCTCCATCCCTGATGGCAGATCTCCTGACTTCTGAGGGCTACTTCTGAACTTCTCATCTTCTATAGTGACTTTACATTTGTCTTTGCCCATAGTATCCATGCTTCCAACCGCTCTCTTTGTGTCTTATACCACTCTGATAACCACTCTCCGTAGAAGTAACCAACAGACCAACAAGAGGCATCGAAATCCTAATTGAGTATCATAACCCTGACCAAAGTCATGGTAAATTGGAGTTCTATAGGTGAAATTGTGCCATCCATTTGGTTCTGAGAAATCAGATCATTACTCATGAACACCTCTAGTTCATGCTACTTGAAAAGTACTGAAATCCTGTTACAGTTTATTTGCCCACCCTATAATGATATCTTCCCAACATTGTGTTAGAAGCTTGGTAACAATGGAATTCTTCTTAAAGTAGGGGTTGTCTCTTCAAGATAGCACCTTCAGGAAAAAGATCTTCCCAGAGATCAGGTCATTTATCATGGGTCTGGCTCCTTGGACCTCTGGAGGCTTGTCTTTCATGTTGGAAAATTTTGCATTGCATAGCTCTCTCTCTTCTGATTCATACACAAGAGGTATGCTCTATGACATATTGAGATAGAACCTTTAGGGGATATATTTGCATTTTTACAACTCAATTATAGAAAGTGTCCTACTGAAATTTAGCAGCTGATTCAACTGTAATGGAAACTTGTCAAATTGTCCTTCAAAATATAGAATTAGGACACAGAGAACATCTAGAAGGGTTATGTGGACACTGGGAGAACATATGGATAAATAGAGAACTAATTACTCACTAATATATTCTGGTGTAATCTACCCATCCAAGGTGGTCATCATACACATAAGAGCAAAATCAGCCAAACCTCTCAATTTAGACAGTTTTGGCAAACTCTCCCCATACAGATGGTATCAGGCAAGAGAAGGGTCAGGTATATTGAATTAAACATGCCCAAACCTTTGTTATTAGCAAGATAACTGATTTCTGGCAGTGACTTACTCCTTACTCCCCTCTCCCCATTGAAAGCACTTGCACACTCGGGATCCAATGGGGTTTCATCGTAGTTTCATGCATACAACGCTGTTTTTGAAGATGGAATGGTTAATGAAGACTCTAACAAACATCAAGAATTATTGCGTTGTTGGAAATGGTCCCATTGAGGAGGCCTCATTTAGATTTTTGGCATGGGGTCTCTTTTGCTGTGGAGACACATGGTCAACCTCAGGGGACGGTGAGCTGTACAGTTGCATATGACATATTTCATGTTAGTATTGAAGGGGTCACCACCGGCGCTGGTGGACTGGGCACCCCGAACTTGCACAACTGATCCCACTCTTCATGTTTATGTGGCTTCATTCCCTAACCCTAGTTAATCAATTGTACCGTGTATTTAAGCAGTTGTCTAGTGATGTTATTAGGGCACTGTGTGGTTGTATTATTTTGGCACGAGATGGTAAATCCTAAGGGTGACCCAGTGTGGATATTCCTGTATTTAGGTTCCTGTGGTCAGTATTAGATGGGCATTCAAATTCTGTTACAATTTGTTCCTGCATAAGGGCCTGTTCACAGACAGAATTTTGCCAGGGATCGGTGGTTTAATGTTTAGACCATGCCAAGAAGAGCATGGTGTCTGGATGGACACTGCTAGAAGCCACGGTGGGTGGGCTAAACTGTCAGCAGGCCCACGGCATTCAAAGTGAAAAGAAGTGGTGGATTTCAACAGTATGAGTGTGAACGGGCCCCAAGTGTTGCCATCAGTAATGCAGAGTAATGCTCTATTCACACATCAGTGTTTCGGTCAGTGATTTCGATCAGTGATTGTGAGCCAAAATCAGGATTGGAGCCTATACAAAGATAAGGTATAAGGGAGAGATCTGCACCTGTTCTTTTTTTTACCCACACCTGGTTTGGCTCAAAATCGCTGATGGAATTCACTGACCGAACTCTGATGTATGAATAAGGCATACGACTGTGTCTTGGAGTTGTAAAATAAGATTTTCTAGCTCCTGACTTGCCATGAAATGTCTTTGTGACATCTTTGTTAGAGCTGTACGTTGTGCCGTTCCTTTGTTATTCCCTCTGGATGTTGGAGTGTGTCCCTGCCCAGTCTGACATTGTCCTATCAGTGTTGACCAGGCAGACTGTGTAGGGACAATCCTTTGTCAATTTATACTTAAACCTCTAGTAGGAATAATAAAGAAATTGTTATGGATCAGTGAGTGTGGATCCACTGTGCCAACTAACTGGTTTGGCTTTGGGCTAAACCCATAAGGTCGATATTCCGTCACTCCCCTGGTATTTACCCTTAAACCCTTATACAAGGATCTGGACTTCGCCGCAGGGGAGAAACCAGACCTCTACCTCCTGGGATCGTCTGGACAGTCACTAATACTGGAACTACAGATATTTGGCAACACTAAACAAGAGGCACTAGGAAACCTTCCTGCGGGGTAGTGGTGGATGCAGGAACAAGGCAGGAAGAAGCAAGACTGATACTTGAACTGAAAGCTGAACTGTGAGGTCAGGAGTACACAGGCAGGATGGGTACACAGCAGGAACACAGATGAGAACACAGGCTGGATAACGCAGGTAAATCTTAAGGAAATAGCCAAAACATTAAGTCTCCCAAAGTCCAAACACCTTCGGTCACAGGGAACCTTAAAGCTCAGGCACCCTCTTCCTGGAGAGGATCCCTTAAATACCCAGGGACCCTCAGCCATTGGCTGGGAAAGATTTAATGAGCATGATATTGAACAATTAAAGGACTGGACGGGAGATGCGCACTCTCTAAGGACACACTAGGCGAGATTATGGAGGCTGCAACTTGGAGAGGATGCCAGCGACCAGGACGATGAATGGTATGGTGAGTGGTGAATGGTGGACACGAACTGCAGACCCAACAGGAATAGCACAAGATATATGAAGAGATGCTCCAGAGTTATCATTACATGGGGATACAAGGAGACAGCTCCTTTATAAAGCAACTGAAAGCATAGTGCTCATCAGAGTAGTGACATTCCTGCATTTATATGAAGTCCTCATGCCTCATGTGCAATTTATCTATTACACATCTTATCAACCTCCCATAATTACCTTCTGGAAATGGAAGCCATTAAGCAACATGCGGAGATAACATGACAGTTCTTCACACGTTCAGTGGATAAGTGGAATATAATTAGAAATACATCTCGTCTCCCGCGTGATCTGTCTGATTTATCGAGCAGGAGATATATTGTTTCAGGTGAACTACAATGTGAATTCATCACAGGAGATATGAAAGTGCGAATTCCAGTTATTTCTTCTTCTTCTCAAGTAGAGACGTGATGAGGGTGTAAGATTAAGGAGTGCTGTATAGAAACTGGTGAAGACAATGCATATCTTATATATACAGTACTGTGCAAATATTTTAGGCAGATGAGGAAAAAGTACTGCAAAGTAAGAATGATTTCAAAAATAGAAATGTTAATAGTTTATTTTTAGCAATTAACAAAATGCAAAGTGAATGAAGAGAAGAGAAATCTAAATCCAATCGATATTTGGTGTGACCATCCTTTGCCTTCAGAACAGCATCAGTTCTTCCAGGTAAACTTGGACACCGTTTTTGAAGGAATTTGGTCTGCTGTAGATGTAGGCTTGCTCAAATCCTTATGACTCCTCATGTAAACCCAGACAGACGTGATGATATTGAGATCAGGGCTATGTAGAGGCCATATCATCACTTCTAGGACTCTTTGTTTTTCTTTATACTGAAGATAGTTCTTAATTACATTGGTTGTATGTTTGGGGTCATTGTTCTGCTGAAGAATAAATTTGGAGCCAATCAAGACTTCTCGAGACGTTATTGCATGATGGATAAGTACCTTCCTGTTGTTCTAAGCATTAAGGACACTATTTATCCTGACCAAATGCCAACTTTGTTTCCTGAAATGCCTCACCAAACTTGCCAGAAACCTCCTCCATTTATTGCATGGTTGAGTCACTTGGCCTTGTTTCCACAATGAAAGTATGGCTTCTCGGTTTCAATTATTCCAGGAAGATCTATTCTTGCAAAACGTCACCAAACAGTAGATGGGAGTACCTGCTCATTGAACAACCAACCTCTTCTAACGGCTAATTGGCAGCGGTCCCAGGTATTTGATCCTCGCCAATCTGATATTGATGACCTATCCTGAGGATAGGTCATCAATATATATTCCAGGATAACCCCTTTAAATAAAAAATATCGCACCAAGAAGGAGTTGTTGGAATAAAAAAAAGCTTTCTATGTGTGAATGCAATGATGATATATGCAAGTGATTAAAATATTAGAGCAAAAGGATAAGTTGACTGGGGAAAACTTTACAACCATTGGGTGCCTCTAGCCGGGATACAAGATGAGATACGGTTGGACATGGAGGCTTACAGGTTCCATATGGTATCCTGCAGGACATTAAGCCACAAATGTTACTGCTGGTCCTGTAGATCCTGCACATATGTAGGTTGCTGAAGCTGGAGTCCCAGCTGGTCCCATAAATGTTGGATTGCTGATAAATTTGGTGATCGGGCAGCCAAGGAAGTGTAATCTGGAGGAGACATTCCTAGGAAATTCTTGCTTTGTGCAGGCAAGCATTATCCTGCTGAAAAATGCCATGAGAGGTGACACATGTGACCACAGGATATCCTACACATATCCCCGGGCTGTTAGTACTAGGGATGACCGACTGTCATATGTGATGGCTCCCTAGATCATCACACCAGCAGTTGGGGCAGTGTGTTGCTCAACATCAAAAGCACGATAGAACTCACTATGAGGCCTTCATACTCAAACCCGACCATTGTTAGATACTAAACAGAACTTCGATTTGTTGGTAAAGATGATATGGTTCCAGTTCATAGCAGTCCAAGTTTCTCGGTTATGACCACTACAAGCTAATGCAATGGTAGCTGGCAATGAAAGGACATGCGCTGTGACACCAAATTTATTTTGGGCGGAGAGAGGGGTGTATAATGAAGGCGCCACCTGTGTCTGGATGGTGGACAACAAAACTGTTGGAGCTGCTTGTTTTTATCAGTGGATTAAACAATTCTCTCTACTGGTCGTCAGTGTAGGCCATCTGGAGCCTGTTGGCCGTGTGTGTGTGCCTTATGTAACCACTAATTTCAACGACTCCTGGAGAGGGACAGGGCAGCTGCATACAGTCTTATCTATGTGTGTATAGTGTATAATATTAATTTCATGCTTGATCAAAGCCACTAGTAGAGATTCCGGTAACTGGCTCACCCCTAATAATGTGATGACTCTGCTGTTTCTGTCCCATTCTGTACAGCAAAGCTGACAATTGAGCAGCTGAAGTCAGGAAGTTGCATTCTATTATGTCTCTTATGGTCACTGTGAAAAGTCCAAAAATTCAAGATGTTTCAGCCATATAGTGAATATATTGAACTGTTTTAGGCTGTTTTGCAGACACTAGGTAGTCCAAGAATAACCCTTTGTGATCTGCATTAAAAGGGAAGGAAACCTTATAAAGAATAGAGAGTAACATATACAGCATTGACATGAATGATGACTTTATCTGGACAGGCTGGGTGACCAAAAGCTGGTCCGCCTAACCTCCACAAATGGCTGACTATGTCTCTTACTGCTCATAAAGAGCATATCCAAGTCCTATACTTCGAACAGAGGTAATTTCAGGATTCCAGGACAGCAGAGTAACGTATTACAGAGAAGAGATGACACAATGTGACAGTTTTCAGGATATTTTACAATGCCGTACATGCTCCGACATGTGCTCGCCGGCTCGCAGTGCCAGTTCTTGTTTGTATAGTTGAATTTTCATCTTCTTTCAACTAAAAAATTGAGTTGCATCCTGTAACGTCCCTGAGGCCGTGTTCCTGTTTAGTAATCTCTTCTCCGCCATGTAACGCTAGGAGCTCTGCTTTCGGAGTAGAGAAGATACAAAGAATCTCTCCCTTTTGTTGTATGTGATAAGGGATGTTTGTGTCTGAAGATAAAACCTGCCTTTATACGCTTCTAGGAGATTGCATACATAATTCTACAAAGAAATGGAAAGTCATCCACTGTTCTGTACATCTTATTTATCGGGATACAGCACCTGGCAAGCCCAACTCAGGGTATGGACTGATATATAAAGAGAGGAAGAGAGAGATAGATAGATAGATAGATAGATAGATAGATAGATAGATAGATAGATAGATAGATAGATGAGCTAGTAAATTTCCATATAACCTTACACAGCACCATATATAAAGTATACCCAAACATAACCTCATACATATGGCCAGTATGCCTCCATATATCCTAACACACCACCATATGGCTGATATATCGTTATATAATTTCATATACCACCATATCACCAATATAAGTACAACCTATTATATAGGCAGAATACCTCCATACAACCTCACACTATTGTGTTGGCACTATACCTCTATATAACCTCACACGTCATCATATAAAAATATACCTACATATGATCTCATATACAGTGTTCACATACGACAGTCGGTCGCCCCAGGTACGAGGGACTCTAACAGGTCAGAGATATGTACAGGACATCCTGCGGGCCTGCTCTCATGGCAGGGCTTCCAACTGGTATATTTCAGCAGGATAATGCTCGCCCACAGAGCAAGAATTTCCCGGGAATGTCTCCACCAGATTACATCACTTTCTTGGCAGCCAGGCACCAGATTTATTGCCAATCCAGCATTTATGGGACCAGATGGGACACCAGCTTCAGCAGCCTACTTTGCATGCAGTATCTATAGGCCCAGCTACAACATCCGTGGACAAATGTGCCACAGGATACCATACAGAACCTGTATGCCTCCATGTCAACCGTATCTCATCTTGTATCCAGGCTAGAAGCCATATCTCATCTTGTATCCAGGCTAGAAGCCATATCTCATCTTGTATCCAGGCTAGAGGCCATAACTTATTTTGTATCCAGGCTAGAGGCCATAACTTATTTTGTATCCAGGCTAGAGGCCATATCTCATCTTGTATCCAGGCTAGAAGCCATATCTCATCTTGTATCCAGACTAGAGGCCGTATCTCATCTTGTATCCAGGCTAGAAGCCAAATCTCATCTTGTATCCAGGCTAGAGGCCGTAAATTATCTTGTTCCCAGACTAGAGGCCGTATCTCATCTTGTATCCAGGCTAGAGGCATATCTCATCTTGTATCCAGGCTAGAGGTCGTATCTCATCTTGTATCCAGGCTAGAGGCCATATCTCATCTTGTATCTAGGCTAGAGGCTGTATCTCATCTTGTATCCAGGCTAGAGGCTGTATCTCATCTTGTATCCAGGCTAGAGGCCAT
This sequence comes from Rhinella marina, assembly GCA_900303285.1. NCBI lineage: Eukaryota > Metazoa > Chordata > Amphibia > Anura > Bufonidae > Rhinella > Rhinella marina. The sequence continues at coordinate 101,124 of ONZH01011829.1, read as the reverse complement.
ATCTCATCTTGTATCCAGGCTAGAGGCCGTATCTCATCTTGTATCTAGGCTAGAGGCTGCATCCCATCTTGTATCCAGGCTAGAGACTGTATCTCATCTTGTATCCAGGATAGAGTCTGTATCTCATCTTGTATCGAGGTTAGAGGCCGTATCTCACCTTGTATCCAGGCTAGAGACTGGATCTCATCTTGTATCCAGGTTAGAGGCCGTATCTCACCTTGTATCCAGGCTACAGACTGGATCTCATCTTGTATTCAGGCTAGAGACTGGATCTCATCTTGTCATCTTGTATCCAGGCTAGAGGTGTCCTAGGGCCTCCTTTCGATTGTACATTTTTTCCCAATAAACTTCTCCTTTCCTCCAATATTATGATCACTTCCATATATCATCATGACAATAACACATACAAAACTTCATTCCATATCAACAAGTTCATCTTGGTGCATTTTTTTTTTTTTGCCAGTAAGCATAGTTTCACAAAGTATTCCGCAATATAACCGCATGAATCATCATATAGCCAGAATACCTTAATATAGTCTTACACACCACTAGAGATGAGCAAATCATGCAAAATTTTATTCGCCGAACATTTGCCGAACTTTTCCTAAGATTCATGTATTCAACGAATAGATTCGTTGAATTTGCGTACAAAATATCCGTAATTATATGGCTTTTAGCGAACAATCGTGCACTACTAACGAATGTTCATGTAAAAAGCTACGCAACCTCTTTGAACACGTGCGCATGAGCGTACAAATTGTGTACGAAAATGACGGTCTTTGCTGGAGAGGAATGGTGGAGCAGGAGGAATATTCTGAGTCTGACCCCTGGCTTCATATGGACACTGTATCAGCGGATGACAGCAGATCATCCGGCTGAGACTGAGATGAGTGTGCCATCCACTCCACTACCTCATCCACTTTCTCCTCCACTACAATTTTGCGCCTCGGTGGGTTAGCCCGGTGGAACGACAGCGAAGTATTGCGAATACTACAAGTAGAAGCTCCGGCTACAGGTCCTTTGGCACTTCTGCCCTGTGCCACCTTCTCCTTTTTTTTTAGAGCTCAAGGTCTGGCTGGAACTGGACCCCTTTTGCTTATCCATTCCAGACATTTTTCAATTCACTCTGTGGCCCTGCAGCTGGTCTTTGTCCCTGTATCTCACTGTCTCTCCCTGTCTCTCTCTCCCTGCCTGATTAATTACTAATTAAGTACGCAACTGGCCCTGCACTTGCCCTGCAGTATCCCTGATATCGGTAATATGGATTTCCAGAGCAATTACACCAAATTTTCACAAAACAGGTCTCAGTGTCTCAGAACTTTACACACAGTGCTTCTGCTCATCTCAGCAGTCGCAGCCTGAGCCAATCAGATCAAGCCCTGCCCACTAGGTCAGGTGACCGCTTTCTTCCCGGGCTTTTGCGCACGATAACAGTAAAAGTTTGCTAATTAATTGAATTTGTACACAACAGCGTATAGAGTAACTTATATGTAGCAATAGCGTATAATTTATAGGACAAACTATGTAGCGAATGCGTACAAAGCCGAAGCGAATCACCTAATATTCGGATTCGCTTTGCAGCTAAAAATTTCCAAGATTCTATACGAATCAACGAATCTGCGAATATACCTTCAGATATTACCGAAAAATCAATATGTAGTACCCCAGACCTGGGGTTACTACAATTGGTTTGTAATGTAAAACGTTGTAATATTCATGTTATGTCAGCTTTCATGCTACACACTTTGGTCAGCAGCAGATGGAGTACGGTTGGCAGTGTTTGGAAACAGGAATGGAACTTACGATTCCATTCCTCCTCGGGAGCCTCTGGGTGGGATTAGGTGTTTAGTTATGTTTTGGTTAGAGTTAGAGGCATGGCCTAGTGCACCGCACATAGTGTCCCTCTTCCTTCTTTTCAAAAGTTGGGAGGTATGCAAGTGGACCACTGAGGTGATTTATCTAGGAGGATATCATTGCCCCAAAGAGACAGCAGGGTACTAGGTCGCAGAAGATTTGTAAACTATGGCATATTAGAGTCAGCAGAGTCAAGCCATCCAAACTCTGCTGCAAGGTAGTGGAAAACATGTTCAGACACCACCACCGCAGTTTATGACTGGCATAGCTAGATGCCTGCATTATTTAGTGGAGACCTACGGTCACAGGAGCCAAAGTAAAGCTATAGGGAAAAGACTCCAGAGAGAGTATCAGCTAGCCAATTTCTGAGTGTCATCTTCTGCCCCATCGTTTGGGAGGAGAGAAATTGTACTTTGTACGAACTGCTGATGAATGTGCTGCTGTTCACTTTTGTTCTACCATCTCTGCCTGGTTCCATTCCTTATCACCTTTTAAACTGCATTGAAACCCAGGGAGCGATGACCTGACGTAGGACACCATAACACCACAACAGTACATCAGGGTCACTGCCACTCGCCTCCTCTGCACCGGCCTCTTGGGGGAAAATATATCTCCAACGCCATCATCCAGCTATGATACTTTATCATAAAGCCGGTAGACCTCTGTATGACTTCACACACACCACGGAGCCAGTATATCTCTATATAACCCCATGTTCTTCCAAACTTTTTCCATTTTTTAACTTTAAGATTTCATTCCAAGTCATGTTGCGCGTGAAAAAGTGTAACGCACTGTAATGCACCCTTAGGTATGGCTGATTTCCATAGTACGATGTCACTGATACGCTTTCCTGGGGTTCACTGTTTCAGATTATTTTAACATCCACAAACAACTCAATAAAGCTGCAGGTCATAATATTGTGTGAGACTTCCAGCAGAGACTGTGCATACATGATCTACGCCGTCAACCGGTAGACGTACACATACCGAGATAGCACCGCATGCAGACAGTAGCGGAGGAGGGGGGTTTCAATGGGATATCGTCATACTTGAACAATATCACAATGATTTTCAGCAAGCTGAGAACAAACATACCTTTCATAACGTCAAAAAAAATACAAGTGTCAGGTACAGGCTACTGTAGCTATATTCTATGGCACTGACCAGCTAATCTATTCTCCTGCTATATCTCAGTCTCAGATTTTGCTGGTTTTCCCCACAAACCTTAGGGTCCCACGTCAAAACTCAAAATGGATCCCATCACTACATTCTGCTCAATACAAATCAATATGCAACATTAGGCTTTTAAGTTCAACTTTCTGCTGTGATTAATTTTTGAATATATCTGTATAAAGGAACTCAGCGTCTCAGGTAACTTAATAATTCTAGCAGTATGCAGATACCTCTAGGGGACTTCATACATATGTATACCGCTAACAGTGAATGTACTTTCTTTGTGCAGAGAGCTTCTCTTAAAGGTGGCTAAATGTTGAAGCAATAAGAATGTTGCGGTATGCAGGGGGAAATGCAGTAGATCCCACCATAAGCAAAATAGTAAGTTACACGTCCTATGGTATGCATACCATGGTGTGTTCTATAAAATGTCAGATATAATTATTAATATATCAGTAGGACTCACAAAGTAAATAACAAAATAAATGGGAGTTTGATCATAAGGATTTGGAATTTATAGTATATCATGAACTATTAGTGTAAAAATGCCATACTACTGCAACCTATGTACAAGAACATAGCTACCATAACACTGGCCCCTATGTGTAACAATATAACGACTATAATAATGACCCTATATAGAAAATATAACTACTATAATACTGCTCCTATGTACAAGAATATAACTACTATAATACTGCCTCCTATGTACAAGAATATAACTACTATAATACTGCCTCCTATGTACAAGAATATAACTACTATAATACTACCTCCTATGTACAAGAATATAACTACTATAATACTGCTCCTATGTACAAGAATAAAACTACTATAATACTGCTCCTATGTACAAGAATATAACTACTATAATACTGCTCCTATGTACAAGAATATAACTACTATAATACTGCTCCTATGTACAAGAATATAACTACTATAATACTGCTCCTATGTACAAGAATATAACTACTATAATACTGCTCCTATGTACAAGAATATAACTACTATAATACTGCTCCTATGTACAAGAATATAACTACTATAATACTGCTCCTATGTACAAGAATATAACTACTATAATACTGCTCCTATGTACAAGAATATAACTACTATAATACTGCTCCTATGTACAAGAATATAACTACTATATATACTGCTCCTATGTACAAGAATATAACTACTATAATACTGCTCCTATGTACAAGAATATAACTACTATAATACTCCTCCTATGTACAAGAATATAACTACTATAATACTGCTCCTATGTAAAGGAATATAACTACTATAATACTGCCTCCTATGTACAAGAATATAACTACTATAATACTGCCCTCCTATGTACAAGAATATAACTACTATAATACTGCTCCTATGTACAAGAATATATAACTACTATAATACTGCTCCTATGTACAAGAAATATAACTACTATAATACTGCTCCTATGTACAAGAATATAACTACTATAAACTGCTCCTATGTACAAGAATATAACTACTATAATACTGCTCCTATGTACAAGAATATAACTACTATAATACTGCCTCCTATGTACAAGAATATAACTACTATAATACTGCTCCTATGTACAAGAATATAACTACTATAATACTGCCTCCTATGTACAAGAATATAACTACTTAATACTGCTCCTATGTACAAGAATATAACTATAATACTGCTCCTATGTACAAGAATATAACTACTATAATACTGATCCTATGTACAAGAATATAACTACTACAATACTGATCCTATGTACAAGAATATAACTACTATAATACTGCCTCCAATGTACAAGAATATAACTACTATAATACTGCCTCCTATGTACAAGAATATAACTACTATAATACTGCCTCCTATGTACAAGAATATAACTACTATAATACTGCCTCCTATGTACAAGAATATAACTACTATAATACTGCTCCTATGTACAAGAATATAACTACTATAATACTGTTCCTATGTACAAGAATATAACTGCTATAATACTGCTCTTATGTACAAGAATATAGCTACTATAATACTGCCTCCTATGTTCAAGAATATAACTACTATAATACTGCTCCTATGTACAAGAATATAACTACTATAATTCTGCTCCTACATGCAAGAATATAACAACTATAATACTGCTCCTATGTACAAGAATATAACTACTATAATACTGCCTCTTATGTACAAGAATATAACTACTATAATACTGTTCCTATGTACAAGAATATAACTACTATAATACTGCTCCTATGTACAAGAATATAACTACTATAATGCTGCTCCTATGTACAAGAATATAACTACTATAATACTGCTTCCTATGTACAAGAATATAACTAATACTGCTCCTATGTACAAGAATATAACTACTATAATACTGCTCCTATGTACAAGAATATAACTACTATAATACTGCTCCTATGTACAAGATTATAACTAATGAATAACTAACTCTGAATGCTAATGAGCTCTTACGTTATAGAAGCGGTCATTATTGTACAGGAGCAGTGGGTAGCATTGAGGGAATCGCTGTGCTGGCTTTACTCACCGGTCCCTGGTCTGATGGGGGTCTGATCTGAGACTGATGGGGGTCTGATCTTAGGCTGATGAAGCTTGGAGGCCTGATGAGGGTCTGATCTGGGATCTGATGGAGCTTGGGGGTCTGATTTTTAGGGTCTGATCTAAGGTCTGATGAAAAATAATTATTTATTTTTTAATTTTCCTCTTCTAAATTCTAGGTGCTTCTTATGGTCCAGGGCTTCTCATAGTCCAAAAAATAATAATGCTATGCATTTGCTAATTGCATCATATCTGGACGGAAAACTCACTAGTGTGAAAAAGATCTTACATGTGGAAACAGGTGCAAAACCGAGAGTGAAAACTAATCCATTTAGGAGTTTTTACTCCTGACGCATGGTCTACAGGAGCTTCTCTGAATTTATGATGAGGCCTAGCGCAATAAATTAGGCAATTCCTCCAGCAGAGCCTCATAATATTCATTTATTAAATAATGGCATTTTAGGCCAGTTGTTGATACCCCTTGTATCAAAAACTGGCCTAAAATGCCATTCTTTAATAAATGACCCCCATTGTTTGCATGTCTTAACACCAAAGCAAGCTGAATTCTTGAATTCCTAGTGTCCCCCATTTTACACTCACTTCTTAAGGTACATAAGTTGATTTTTCCACTCCTGCTCCTCCTCATTGTGCCAGGTACAGGATCACTCGGAGAGAAGTTTTCAGAGTCGGCCGACCGCCTTTTGCAACCTCTCGTAGAGCTGATCCTTGGCTACTTGTGAAACAGAAATTGGCGACATTGGAGAATTTTTGTTGGTCAGAGGATTATGTTTGTTATCGACCATATCATTATACATGTCAATTCCCCATGATATTGCTTTGTTTTCATTGCAATGTTTTTTCCATTTTTATTGACTTAAAATTTCTATTTTTAATGACCATTTTATTGATCTTAAAAAAATGTTAATGCAATTTTTTTTTATTTACTGAAACCTAACTACAGGGTGGGCCATTTATATGGATACACCTAAATAAAATGGGAATGGTTGGTGATATTAACTTCCTATTTGTGGCACATTAGTATATGGGATGGGGAAACTTTTCAAGATGGGTGGTGACCATGGCGGCCATTTTGAAGTCGGCAATTTTGGATCCAACTTTAGTTTTTTCAATGGGAAGAGGCTCATGTGACACATCAAACATATTGAGAATTTCACAAGAAAACAATGGTGTGCTTGATTTTAATGTAACTTTATTCTTTCATGAGTTATTTACAAGTTTCTGACCACTTATAAAATGTGTTCAAAGTGCTGCCCATTGTGTTGGATTGTCAATGCAACCCTCTTCTCCCACTCTTCACACACTGAAAGCAACACCGCAGAAGATATTCTAGCAGAGGCTTCCAGTATCCGTACTTTCAGGTGCTGCACATCTCGTATGTTTACAGCATAGACGATTGCCTTCAGATGACCCCAAAGATAAAAGTCTAAGGGGGTCAGATCGGGAGACCTTGGGAGCCATTCAACTGGCCCACGACGACCAATCCACTTTCCAGGAAACTGTTCATCTAGGAATGCTCGGACCTGACACACATAATGTGGTGGTCACCATCTTGCTGGAAAAACTCATGGAACGTGCCAGCTTCAGTGCAGTGAATGTACATCATCATGTAGCAGTTGAATGGCCCCCAAGGTCTCCCGATCCGAACCCCTTAGACTTTTATCTTTGGGGTCATCTGAAGGCAATTGTCTATGCTGTGAAGATACGAGATGTGCAGCACCTGAAACTACGGATACTGGAAGCCTGTGCTAGCATTTCTTCTGTGGTGTTGCTATCAGTGTGTGAAGAGTGGGAGAAGAGGGTTGCATTGACAATCTAACACAATGGGCAGCACTTTGAACACATTTTATAAGTGGTCAGAAACTTGTAAATAACTCATGAAAGAATAAAGTTACGTTAAAACCAAGCACCCATTGTTTTTCTTGTGAAATTCTCAATAAGTTTGATGTGTCACATGACCCTTTTCCCACTGAAAAAACTAAAGTTGAATCCAAAATGTCCGACTTCAAAATGGCCACCATGGTCACCACCCATCTTGAAAAGTTTCCTCCCTCCCATATACTAATGTGCCACAAATAGGAAGTTAATATCACCAACCATTCCCATTTTATTTAGGTGTATCCATATAAATGGCCCACCCTGTACTTCATGTTTAATGTGGATTATTTTCTGCAAGTGTCAGGAGTACCGATGGGGGAGAGTTCTCTCGCAGATATTTTCATGTGTTATTTTCAAAGCCATTGAAGGTCATTTACTATCATTTTTACGTCGGTTTTTGATGTAGAAATAGTCACAAGACCTGCGACTTTTTTAACATACACGCAAAAATATTTTGTCACATGGGTGTTTTTATATCGTAAGGGCATCTCAATATATCCATAGCACCTACAAAATGACTCCCAAGGGAACAAACAATGATACTCACACACAAAATATCCTAAAATATAAAGTTTATTAAGAATAAGATCCAACAGACATAATTGGAAAAAATCAGGCAATGGTAAAGGTGACCATGATTGTAATACCGAGTACCAGGCCCAAAGGTCGCACGCCATGTAATATAACCACAGGTGGGATACAAGAGGATGAAAACAAAATAATAAAAATACTAAGCAGGAGCTCCCATATTGTCCTCACTATAAATTACCCAAGGGGGACATCCCAACTGTACCTTCCATAGATATCTGACCAGGCTCTGACCTTGTATTTGCTGGTCCCCTGGACACATAACCACTAATCATGTCTTTAGGTGGGTTATATCTGTAGGATGTCTTTATATTTTTGTATCTAGTTTTTGTAACTAGATTCAAAAATATAAAAACATCCTGCAGATATGACTCACCTAAAGACATGATTGAAGGTTAGTTGTCCAGGGGATCAGCAAATACCTCAGATATCTATGGAAGGTATAGTTGGGACATAATTTATAGTTAGGAGCTCCTGTTTAGTATTGTTTTATTTTGATCCTCCTGTGTCCCACCTGTGGTTATATGACGTGGTAAATCTTATTATAGGGCTTGTAACCTTTGGGCCTGGTACTCAGTATTACAATCATGGTCACCATTACCACTGTGTGATCTTTTTTTTGCCTTTATGTCTGTCGGATCTTATTCTTAATAAACATTATATTTTAAGATATATTGTGTGTGGGTATCATTGTTTGTTTCCTTGGGAATAATTTTGTAGGTGCTCTCGTCATAAATTAGCCGAATACTACGACAGCGCAGGGAGGAAAACAAAGACTGGGCCAAGAGCCGGTCTTTGTAGATGACCTCCATTAACCTTTTCGCAATATAATATTACCACCTTACTGTATGTACGGTACATCTGGTCATGATGGTGGTGTTACTATAGACAAGTGTAAGGGAATGTGTGCAGAAGCTTGTGTTCTTCGGAGTTATATAATCAGGGCACGCATGCTGTTCTGTAATATTTCCATCCCTTCTAGTTTTCTAATAAACATAAGCAGCTCTCCTGAGTATCTGGTGAACCGCTAGAAAGGGTCATCGGTTATTACGTGCCGAACAGATTCCTTCCTGCCCAACCAATTTTCTTTCTCTTTTGTCTTCTAGGATATAATAGCTGAAAATGCCTATGGAGAAAAATGTGTCATTTACTTCCAACTTCTCGTTTGGCACTTCAGTAATGAGAAGAGACGGGAATAAGACATCTGAAATAGCTCCTCAGCAGGTGGTGGTCGGGTTGTTACTGACTGTTATTGATCTGGTCACCTTCTTGGGAAACACAGTGGTTTTCATTTGCCCTGCAGTGGAAAAAAGACTAAGGACGGTGACGTACATGTTCATCATGTCCCTGGCTATGGCCGATCTGCTGGTGGCTTGCCTAGTTATGCCTTTTAGGTAAGAATTGATTTTCGTTCTGTGTCATGTAGTATTGACTACTTTATTTCAATGGATGGAGCTGAGGTCATGAAGGAATGTGAAGAACTGATACAAAAGACTTTTCTTCACATCTACTTACTTCTCACAAGAACAGAGCATAATCAGGTTTTTCAAAATGTTTTGTCAATGTATTAAAGGGGTTATCCTATGAATATTGTAAAAAATGAAAATCAGTCATCATATAGTACATTATGATCTCTTTCTAACAAAGCTAGAACCAGCCCTGTACCACACATGGATCCAGGGATCTCCTCATTCATTGCTCTGCTAGATTTATAAGATAGCACCTCAAGGGGAGTGTCTTTTCCACTTTAGCTAAGGGGGCGTGTCCATGCTTTCCCTATCACAGCTCAGGAGGCGTGTCCATGCTCTCCCTATCACAGCTCAGGAGGCAGTTGAAGGATGAAACTGAGCATGTGCGGCCTTCTCAGGTCAAAGAAATAAGAGATAAAGTGGCACTATACAGATACATGTTATTGAATAACTCAGTAGCTATACAAAATTTTTAATTACATGTAATTACAGAAGTATTCAGATCCAGGTGCTGGTTTGAAAACTAGAATATTTTTTGTGGGACAACCCCTTTAAGTGTCAAAACATTGATTACAGCTTCATGTCTTCTTGGGTTTGTTGCTGTGAGTTTGGTTCACCTGTGTTTCACTAGTTTCTCCAGTCGTTCTAAAAGATCTTTTCAAGATGTCGAAGTGTATGAGAAGCACCAATGCTCATCAGAGATTTTTGATTAGGTTTAAAGGGGGTTCCCGAGACTTGTGTACTGATGACCTATCCTGTGGGTTTTCACTTGAGCCCTATTCACTTAAAAGGGTTTTCCAAGTCTTTACAACTGATGACCTATCTTTCAATATGGAACCTGGGACCGTCGCCAATCAGCTGTTTGAGAAGGCACTGGTAGTTAGCTTTAAAATAAAAAATTGAAAAAGGAAAATCACCCAGTCGGGAAAGTGTTAAAGAAAAGGAATAGGCAGAATGTAATGTGTTGAATGTGGTTACATCTGAATGGCCTTAGATATCCTCCATCCATAAGTGTCTTAGTTGATGAATTTCAGTTCTTTGCCAAGTGTGCTCATAGAATTTCTTTATAATATACCCTAATGGAAAACACCAGTCAATATTTGAGGAGCATTTATTGATCTAAAAGGAACATGTCACATTCAATAAGTACTTTGAACTGTGAGCAGCATGTTATTAAGCAGCTAGAGCTAAGTAGATTGATATTTAGTTTTGTGGTATAAGATTCAGTCTGGTTCTTCAGTATGAGATTAAGTAATTCAGGTAAATCTCTGCCAAGGCAGTCCTTATTGCATACTTACCAAAATTGTAGTTGGCCAAACTGGGGCATGTAAGCTCTGCCCTGGGAATGCCCTACTCTGCTCAGCTCCTCCTGATCCATAACATCCTACCACATAGGACTGCATTTACAACATTCCAGGTGTTGTCTCATGAAGAAAACATGTCTTTGTTCCATTATATACCCTACTCAAGACGCTCCTCTATGAGCAAGAAAAGAGAGCCATCCAGCAAGAGCAGCATTCTGACAGACTCAAGTTGTCCATGTAGTAGGACATGTCTCCTGGAGCAGGCAGGACTGTTCGCCATGACTGTTGGCTGGGGATACTGGGAACTGTAGGTGCATCAATCAACTGATCACCATTAGTGTTGATCGAGCACCAAAGAGCACAATGGAAGTCAATGGGAGAACCAGAGCACTAAACCAGGCACCCCCTGCTCTGAAGAGGGGAGGGTGTCTGGTTCATAGGGAAAGTTGAGAAAATGATGGAAACACCACTGAAATGGTTTGGGAACAGCATGGGGAGGATGTCTGGATGCATCTTGGACTCTCAAGTATTTAGGATGTTCAAGCGTTATACAGCAGACATAGCGCAGGTAATGTCGCCTTGATTAGCGGCAGAAAAAAATTACACCAGATGTCAGGTATATAGGATATAGAAACGTTATAATGCACTCGCTGCGCAGGTGGTGTTTAGGTCAGGGAAACGCGTTATTTTTGCCCCAAAGAAAAAAAATATATTGCAGCCAGATAGAACAATAGTTCTTAAAAGGACTTTTGGGTCTTTTCAACAGAAAAACTAGCCCTGCCTAGCCAAATCCTATCCCTATCTGTCCCTCCTTGCGCAAACGTTATACAGCAGACACAGCGCAGGTAATGTCGCCTTGATTAGCTTCAGAAAAAATGACACCGGATGTCAGGTATATAGGATACAGACACGTTATAATGCACATGCTGCACAGGTGGTGTTTAGGTCAGGCAAACTTGCGTAATTTTTGTCCCCCCCCAAAAAATATATATAAATATATATAATATATATATATATATATATATATATATTGCAGCCAGATATAACAATAGCCCTTAAAAGGGCTTTTGGGTCTTTGAAACAGAAAAGGTAGCCCTGCCTAGCCAATTTCTATCCTTACACTATCTGTCCCTCCTTGCAGCAGCTCTCCCTGACTAAGACTGAGCCGGGTCACATGTCACCAGGTGCTATATAGCACCCGATGACGCGTTCCCGGCCAGCCAATCAGTGTAATGCCAGTAGGTAACATGGCCAAGTGAATGCCAGTACCTCCCCGCACGCTAATTGGCTAATTAGCGTGCGGGGACTCGAGCATGGCGCTCGAGCACACGCGGTGTTCGGCCGAGCACCACGCGGTCCCGAGCGCCGTCATGCTCGACCGAATATCATATTCGGCCGAGCATGCTCGCTCATCACTAATCACCATGTTAGCGCCAAAATGAAAAGGAATGTTTTCGATCTCTAGTTTGTGATTAATGGAAGCTTGACCATCGATGATAAGAGCCTCAGATGAATCGATCATGAAGTGATATCATATTTCGTCATGTAGTGTGATGCAAATAAGCTTTAACCATGGATTCTCATGACCATGGGCAGTAATGCCAAATTGTTAATTCATGATTCATCTACATTTTGAGTAGTCGCTTGTCACAGTAATGGTACTTGGTTCAGTCATTATTTATCGGTATGTATCAGTCCCCTCTGTTTAGATTTACAAATTTACTTGTCAAATTACTAAAGATTGGATGAATGGAAAGTGAATCATCTACAAGACTACCAGCACAGATAAAAGATCGTAAACAAGGACGTTCTTGAAGTGAGTACAGCTTTGTTCTTGGGCACTTTGTCTATGAAGTGTCCTGCATATACGGAATGGCAATTATTCCAGCACACCGTCATGCTCTTTGTTATGGCATTCGGTTAATCAAGACATCGTACATCTTGTTTTCAATATAATTACAGCACGAAAACCTGAAAGATGTATACTTCACTGCAGTTGTTGTCGCTGACAGGATGTTGGGATATGTGGTGGTATTGGAAGCGAACATCCATATGGGCTCCTGTTCCTGATAATTGCCCATGTGTAAACAGTGATGGGCTGCAGACAAATAATGAAACTGTATGGGGACAATTGATCGTAGTGGTGATCATTCCTCCCTATACAGAGGAGATGATTGCTGCATGTAAATATAGCTACTGAGCAGGCAGTGATAGGGAATGAACACTTCACTCCCAATCATTGCCCTGTGTATCGACCTATGTAAATGGGCCCCTAAAGGGATGTTCAATGTCATATCAGATAAAGAGAATTTGTCATAATGGCAGAACTATTAAATAAGGATATGATACCTTAGGAGAGTAATACTATTTTTGGAGCTACAATCCTTCTTGGTCAGTCAGGAGCAATGACAAAGGATTGACTTCAATTTACCATCACTGTCTGAGGAGGTACAGTACCTCCTAACCTAAAACTGCCTGTAAATGCCTATTATATTCAAATTGATAGGACATCAAAGATTGGTCCATCACAGAGATAAGCTCTGTTTTAAAGGTGTGTTCCCTCTACAGGATGTGGTGGCAAAATGCTAGACTGTTCCAACTTTCAAGACCCCCAAATAAGGGGACTTGTTCAATGTTTTTTCCCTCCACAGCAGCGCTCCTGGCCACCTATTGTTCAGTAGACTGTGCATTCACCTAATTAAGCTAAAATACTGTTTCTTGGGCAGGAGAAATGCTGAAAGGACATCGGTACCACCATTTTTAGGATTGGTTCCTGATCCTAGGATATCTCACATACAAATTGATTAAATAATTAAATGAATTGTAGCAATATTCACCAAGAACTACAAGACCCTAAACCCACTTCAAGGACATAAATAAGGATCGGCCATCAATGTTCTTGGGGAACAAACAGTCCTGCAACTAATTACCTCAGCAGATCCCTGATCTCAGTGACATTGAGGTTATTTGGGAGACAGAAGCAAACAAGACCAAAGCCTAAAAAGAACTGAGGTAAAAGCAAGAACCCATTCAAGTCTACACAATCCTGACAAAGGAACATCTATTATATAGGGCTGTAGATATAGGCTGGCAGAGGTAGCAACTCCATGTGGATGCTAGAGTCTGCGAGGACCTGAGGAGACTATTATAAATGGAAAAGGGTAGATGATGGCTTCTGTTATATATTTTGCAGTAGGGCAAAGGAGCCTCTGTGTGGCTGTATTGATTTAGCCAATCGCCCTTGGTAAATGTCCCTTTGCACGGCCAACAATTATCAGAAGGGGTGTTCCTAGAACTCCTTCCTTCTTTATTACCTAAGTATCCAAAAATTGAATGGATTCCTGTGAAAGCACCAAAGTGAACTTCACCCTTGGGTCTATTAAGGAAATCATGAAAAGCCATAAGTTCATCTTATTTTAAATGACAGATATGTCTAGGTCAGGGATTTGGTGCTCTGTAATCTGGGAAATGGACCTTCAGTTGCTAGAAAAGTGTATTAAGAAATGAATCAGCATAGACTGAAGAACATACAGTATTTAGGTTGGAAAAGAGTGGACCCAATAGCAACAAAGGGAAGGTTTACTAACCCAACTAATAGGAGTAAATTTGTGACTTCACAATTATATTATACTTTCTCTTAATATGTTAATTAGACCTTTGGTGCAACAAGGGAGGCACCATTGCTCTTGTTACACCAAACTCCCTGGATCAGCGACCCATCTCTAGTAACTATAACCTGTAATACCCTCCAGAAATACATCCAGGCCCTTCTTGAACTCTTTTAGTGAACTTACCATCACCACCTCCTCAGGCAGAGAGTTCCACAGTCTCACTGCTCTTACCATAAAGAATCCTCTTCTATGTTTGTGTACAAACCTTCTTTCCTCCAGACGCAGAGGATGTCCCCTCGTCACAGTCACAGTCCTGGGGATAAATAGATGATGGGAGAGATCTCTGTACTGTCCTCTGATATATTTATACATAGTTATTAGATCTCCCCTCAGTCGTCTTTTATCTAAAGTGAATAAGCATAATTTTGATAATCTTTCTGGGTACTGTAGTCCACCCATTCCAGTTATTACTTTAGTTGCCCTCCTCTGAACCCTCTCCAGCTCTGCTATGTCCGCCTTGTTCACAGGAGCCCAAAACTGTACACAGTACTCCATGTGTGGTCTGACTAGTGATTTGTAAAGTGGCAGGACTATGTTCTCATCACGGGCATCTATGCCTCTTTTCATACAACCCATTATCTTATTGGCCTTGGCAGCAGCTGTCTGACACTGGTTTCTGCAGCTTAGTTTGCTGTTCACTAAAATTCCTAGGTCCTTTTCCATGTCAGAGTTAGCTAATATTTTACCATTTAGTATGTACTGGTGACTTGCATTATTCATTCCCATATGCATAACCTTACATTTGTCAGTGTTAAACCTCATCTGCCACTTCTCTGCCCAAGCCTCCAGTCTATCCAGATCCATCTGTAGCAGTGTACTGTCCTCTTCTGTGTTAATTACTTTACACAGTTTAGTGTCATCTGCAAAAATTGATATTTTACTGTGCAAGCCTTCTACAAGATCATTAATAAATATATTGAAGAGAATAGGCCCAATACTGACCCCTGTGGTACCCCACTAGTGACAGTGACCCAATCTGAGAATGTGCCGTTAATAACCACCCTCTGTTTTCTATCACTGAGCCAGTTACTTACCCACATATAGACATTTTCTCCCAGACCAAGCATTCTCATTTTATATACTAACCTTTTATGTGGTACGTGTCAAACGCTTTGGAGAAGTCCAGATATACGACATCCATTGATTCAACGCGGTCCAGTTTAGAACTTACCTCCTCATAGAAACTGATTAAATTGGTTTGACATGACCGATCCCTCATGAAGCCATGCTGATATGGAGTAATTTGCTTATTTTCATTGAGGTACTCCAAGATAGCATCTCTTAGAAAACCCTCAAACAGTTTACCCACGACAGATGTTAAACTTACCGGCCTATAGTTCCCAGGCTCTGTTTTTGGACCATTTTTGAATATTGGCACCACATTTGCTATGCGCCAATCCTGTGGAACACTCCCTGTCAGTATAGAGTCCTTAATATCAGAATAGGGTCTGGCGATGACTTTAATTGTATTATGATACGGGGGTGTATGCCATCCGGTCCTGGCGATTTGTCTATTTTAATCTTTTTAAGACTGTACTTCTTCCTGGGTCAGACAGGGCACTTTTAATGGGGAATTTACTTTTATACTCTGCATTTCATCTGACAGTTTATATTTCATATGACGGTTTTCATCTGACAGTATTCACATTTCTTTAGTGAATACAGTGGAGAAAAAGATATTTAGTAGCTTTGCTTTCTCCTCATCGCTCTCTGCAACTCCCCCCTCATTACTCTGTAAGGGGCCGACACCTTCAGGCTTATACTTTTTACCATTAATATAATTAAAGAACATTTTAGGGTTAGTTTTACTCTCTTTGGCGATTAATCTCTCGGTCTCTAGTTTGGCTGCTTTTATTTGTCTTTTACATATTCTATTTTTTTCCTTATAGTTTTTCAATGCTTCCACGCTTCCCTCCTGTTTTAGTGATTATTGCTTTCTTTACAGTTCTATTTATCCACATTGGTTTTTTCTTGTTCCTTAACCTTTTATTCCCATAAGGTATGTACCTTTCACAATTAGATATTAGGATGCTTTTAAAAATATCCCATATCCCATCTTTTTATTTTTTATTCATGGCACCAGATGCCTAATTTGCATATTAAGAAAATGTATTATAACTCAGGAACGGAGCCTCAAATCAACAAAAGAAAACAAGGCTTTAATAAAGTGCACCACAGCTATATGTCTATGCAAAAAGTTGATAGGGAGTTCGCTGATGAGAGATTCCCTTTCATAATCGTAGGTCAAAGGTTGTACGCTAGTTTTTGCCTCAGATTGCACCAGAATACTGCTGCATTTTGATTAGTAAATCATTTGTAATTAAAACTCGTGCTTTCCCTTTCCTTTAATCTTCCCATAAATTTCCTATGCGTAGATTGAGATATCTGTTAAGATATTGGCCCATGTTCACTAATGTGCTTGCAGCTAGACCTCGTCTAAAAATGTGCAAAAATTTGGTGCAATTTGGCCTTTTTTCTGGTGTATCTCATTTTAGATTTATACTATATCTAGAGTGCCATGGACTCATGGCTTACCCTGAATGGGAGTATGTACGATGCTACAACTTATGTCAAAATTGTGACACAAAAATAGTCAACCAGAGTCGGACTGGCCCACCAGGGTACCAGAGAATCTTTCCATTTGCCCGGGCTCTGATACCTAAGTGGGTCCCTATAAGTGGGCCCCAAAGGTCCAAGAGAGAGGGACCACTGGAGTCAATAACTTGCCACTAGAGTCTATTTTTTTCATCAAAATCTACTAGACTTTATTGATGATATGGGGTTTAGGCAACAATAATAACTTCCTCTGATGGGCCCAAGGAACCCCAGTCCAACCCTGAAGCCGACCTATAGCCATGAACCAAAATTATCATCCAGCCTAAGCCACTGTCATACATTTAGCAAATCTGTAGACCACCGGGTCTGAGCTTATGATGTCTATATTTTAGATACGTCCTGTATTTTTAGACTTACTAGACCATTACATTAGAGGAACAGTCCTGATGAAACCATCATGGCACAATGACATCTTCTTCATCTTTATTTTGATGGAACCTCCAGGAGACATATAGCAGAAATGAGAGCTATGTATGTGCACTCAACTATCTCATTCTTCGGAGATGAATGTGCAGTATATCACACAGACAATGTGCGTTGTCCTTAGTGTGAACTGTTATTAAGATGTCAGCTTATTCTCCGGCCTCGTCTTGCAGGAGGCTTTGTAAACATCATAGGCTTCAATCAGTTTCACGCTCAAATTTCCCATTTTACCACTCAATGCTCTCTCCCGATACTGTAACTAATAAGACTGGGGATGATCTGTCAGCCATCTCTATGTATCATTCTGTAACCTGCTAGGACTTCTTTGCTTTCCCACAGTAATCTTGGATATTATCCTCCATTCTGTTAACTAATTGCTGGTGCTTTGGACTTCATCCCATAGCAGGGAGTTAAAGAGGTTTTCTGAGAGTCCAGTGTAGATAGCCTATCCTCATGATGGTCATTAATATTTCATTGTGAGGGTTCAACTCCTACTGAGAACTCCCTCACAGTAAACCAAAGACAGCTTAATACATTGTACAGTGGCTGTGCTTGGTATTGTAGCCCAGGCCCGTTAACTTGAATTGGACTGAGCTGCAGAAAGGCTTTATGACCAACAGAGGCGTAGCTACCAGGGGGGCAGGGGGGGCGACAGCTCTGGGCCCAGTGACTCTGAGGGGCCCAGCAGGGATGGCCTTAGTACAATCGAGCGAATACAAGTGAGCGCTTCCATTATGGAAGCGCTCACTTGTATGTAGGGACCCCCATCAAACCTCAGATCAGCCCACCCAGCCACATAAGGTTAAAATAAAAACCTTTCTATGGGGGCACATTCTGCTGATCTGAGGCCTGATGGGGGCACAATACTCTGATCTGAGGTCTGATGGGGGCACAATACACTGATCTGAGGTCTGATGGGGGCACAATATGCTGATACTGAGGTCTGATGGGGGCACATTCTGCTGATCTTGAAGGTCTGATGGGGGCACATTCTGCTGATCTGAGGTCTGATGGGGCACATTCTGTTAATCTGAGGTCTGATGGGGGCACATTCTGCTGATCTGAGGTCTGATGGGGGCACATTCTGCTGATCTGAGGTCTGATGGGGGCACATTCTGCTGATCTGAGGTCTGATGGGGGCACAATACGCTGATCTGAAGTTCTGATGGGGACACATTAAGCCAATCTGAGGTCTGATAGGGGCACATTCTGCTGATCTGAGGTCTGATAGGGCACATTCTGCGTGATCTGAGGTCTGAAGGAGGCACATTCGGATGATCTGAGGTCTGATGGCAGCACAATATGCTGATCTGAGGTCTAATGGCGGCACAATATGCTGATCTGAAGGTCTGATGGGGCACATTAAGCTGATCTGAGGTCTGATGGGGGCACATTCTGCTGATCTGAGGTCTGATGGGGGCACATTCTGCTGATCTGAGGTCTGATGGGGGCACATTCTGCTGATCTGAGGTCTGATGGGGGGCACATTCTGCTGATCTGAGGTCTGATGGGGGCACATTCTGCTGATCTGAGGTCTGATGGGGGCACATTCTGCTGATCTGAGGTCTGATGGGGGGCACAATACGCTGATCTGAGGTGTGATGGGGGCACAATACGCTGATCTGAGGTCTGATGGGGGCACAATACGCTGATCTGAGGTCTGATGGGACACATTAAGCCGATCTGAGGTCTGATAGGGGCACATTCTGATGATCTGAGGTCTGATGGCGGCACAATATGCTGATCTGAGGTCTGATGGCGGCACCAATATGCTGATTGAAGGTCTGATGGGGGCACATTAAGCTGATCTGAGGTCTGATGGGGGCACATTCTGCTGATATGAGGTCTGATGGGGGCACATTCTGCTGATATGAGGTCTGATGGGGGCACATTCTGTTCATCTGATGTCTGATGAGGGCACAGTAGGCTGATCTGAGGTCTGATGGGGGCACAATACGCTGATCTGAGGTCTGATGGCGGCACAATATGCTGACCTGAGGTCTGATAAGGGCACATTACACTGATCTGAGGTCTGATGGGGGCACATTCTGATGATCTGAGGTCTGATGGGGGCACATTCTGCTGATCTGGGCTCTGATGGGGGCACAATACGCTGATCTGAGGTCTTAGTTTAGTGATGTAAAAACTGGGGACAGGTTTCCTTTAACATAGGAGTCCTCTTGTTTTTTACTCATATTACTCCTATATTTTACTGCATTATGTGGTAGAGTATTTAGACTAGGGTATGTAGAAAGTCAATTGTACTGTACTTAATGGCATAGATGATCTAGCAGTTTATACAGTCATCTTTCTAATACAATATTATAACCACAACTAGTAGTATGTGCCTGTGAAGTTAGAAACATGCGTTTGGGAAGCCACTAAGTGGGGGGTCCACTCAAGTATGTTTCGCCCCCCCTGTACTGAACCTCTAGCTACGCCTCTGATGACCAATGAACGTGATGTCACATGGCTTAGGAAGAGGCCACTGCCCACACTAAAGCAATGTAGCCTTTTCCAACAGCTGATCAGTGGGGCACCAGGAGTCGGACCCACACCAATATGATTTTAACCACTTCCCGTCCGCCCATTGACTATAAACGTCCGGGAAGTGGTTACTTATCTCTGAATGGACGTTTCTGAACGTCCATTCAGAGATAGGAGCTGCACGCTAATCATGCAGCTGCACAGTGGGGTACCTGCTGTCACTGACAGCAGGGTACCCCATAGAGATGGCAGGAACCATTCCCAGGGGTCCCTGCCTTGTAGATCGCTGTATACACAGAACTCACCGAGCGCTGTGTATACAGATCAGGAAGCGCTATGTGCACTTCCTGTTCCGGCCCGGCGATCACGTGATTGCCGGGGCCGGGAGTGTGCAGGAGCTGCCGGGTCTCTCATAGACCCGATCAGCCCTGCACTGAGGCTGTACAGCATAGTATTATGCTGTACAGCCTCTCTGGGGATGTATTTCCACTGCAACTGGGGCTGCTATTGCAGCCACAGTTACAGGAGAAATCAGTAGTGAAAAAAAAAAAGTTAAATGTCCCCCAGAGGTCTTGTATGAAAAAATAAAGAGTATTATAAAAAAATAAATATAAAAAATAATTTCCCACATAATCCCAAATAAAAATAAATAAAATAGACATATTTGGTATTACCGCGTCCGCAACGACCGGCTCTATAAAAATATCACATGATCTACCCCATCACGTGAACAGCCTAAAAAAAATCTAATAAAAATTATGCCAAAACAGCTTTTTTTTGTCGCCTCACCTACCAAAAAACATAATATCAAACAATAAAAAAGTCGTATGCATCCCAAAATGGTAGCAATAAAAATGTCACCACATCCCGCAAAAAATGAGCCCCCACCCAAGATCATAGCCAGAAAAATGGAAAAAATTGCAACACAAAAACATGATTTTTTTTTCTAAAAATGATCTTATTGAGTAAAACGTTAAAAAAAAATAATAAAACATAGACATATTTGGTATTGTTGCGTCAGTAACAACTGGCTCTACAAAAATATCACATGATCTACCCCATCAAGTGAAAGGTGTAAAAAAAATATAGAAAAATGCCCCTAAACTGCTTTTTTTGTGACAACCTCCCAAAAATTAGATTAAAAAGTGATCAGAAAGCCGAATGTACCCCAAAATGGTGCCAATAAAAATCACAGCTTGTCTCGCAAAAAATAAGCCCTCACGCAGCTCAGTCCACAAAAAAATTAAAACGTTATCGCTCTTAAAAACTATGACAGAAAATTCCATGTTAGAAAATGCAGATGCTTCTGAGTCCTGGCGTATCCCCAAATAACAGTTTACGACCACACGTGGGGTGTTTCTGCAAACTGCAGAATCGGGGTAATAAATATTGAGTTTTGTTTTGTTGTTAACCCTTGATGTGTTACAGGAAAAAAAATAATAAAATGGAAAATCTGCAAAAAAGTGAAATTTTGGAATTTCACATCTATTTTGTTTTAATTCCTGTGGAATACTTAAAGGGTTAACAACATTTCTAAAACCAGTTTTGAATAGTTTGAGGGGTGTAGTTTCTAAAATGGGGTAATTTATGGGTGATTTTTATTATGTAAGCCTCACAAACTGACTTCAGAACTGAACTGGTCCTTAAAAAAGTTGATTTTGCAAATTTGCAAAAATTGCGTCTAAAATTCTAAACCTTCTACTGTCCTAAAAAAAATATGTAAAATGACACTACCAAAATGATGCCAACGTAAAGTAGACATATGGGGAATGACAATGAGTATTTTAAGGGGTATCACTATCTGTCTTAAAAGCAGATAGATTCAAATTTAGAAAACAGTGAATTTTTTTCAAATTTTCGTTATGGTTTGGATTTTTTATAAATAAAATTAAAACATATCAACTCAAATTTACCATTAACTTGAAGTACAATGTGTCACGAGAAAACAATCTCAGAATCGCTTGGATAAGTAAAAGCGTTCCAAAGTTATTACCACATGAAGTGACACATGTCAGATTTGCAAAATTAGGCCTGGTCAGGAAGGGGGTAAATGGCCCAAATCTGAAGTGGTTAATGACCTATCCTGAGGATAGGTCATCAATATTGACCTCTTGGAAATGTAATGAATGTGTCATTCTCTCATCAAGTCAGCAGAATGTCAAGGTTGAGCAGCTACTTCTTGTCTATTTCTGTCTATAAATATATTATGTGACTAAAGCCATCGAGATGAGGAAATTTGAGGCAGTCAGAACATTTCTGAGAATACGTGAATATGTTTTGATACTTAGTTCCTTATAATTAAAGGGGTTGTTCCCAGTGAATAGGATGAACCTGCACAACCACCACTAAGTACACATTATGCAGGTTAACAATGAAAGGACCATAGTGCTTGCACAAGTGATGTAGCTCTTCCAAACAGTTGAGTTGGACCCTCCCTCCTAATCTGATATTAATGGCATATTCTGAGGATAAACCAGCAGTATACTGAACTAGAAAAAATACGTTTAAGGGGTATCTGTCTATGCCCATATTAGCTCTTCAGATCCTTAAAAAATAGCTATTATTGGCACTGAATTCTTTCTTCTGTTACCAACATACTGGAGAGTCACTGCTTTTTCCAGCAGATGCCACTAGGAAGTTTGTGAGATTTTTACATCTTCCATTAATTTCAATTGTAACTATATAAATTCCTATTTTCTGAGCTCCCTCTAGTGGTGGCGTCAGACACTCATTTTTAAAATATATTGTATGAGGGAAAGCAGGAAATTTAGAACAGTACGAAGAGTTAGTTATCAATGTATTTATGTCAGTATGTTTTTTAGGGTATGCTGTAATCTGGTCCTCTCAATAAAGAAAGAGAGGGAAGGGTTGGCAGCGGAAGCAGGAGGACCAAAGTGCACAGAGTGGCGTGGGGCCCTCCCTCGCTGCACTGAACTGCTCATTTGCAATGGATTAAAAGTAATTTTTTTTCCAGAATGAAGCAACAGATCGCTAAGTGAAATATATGGCTATATTTAGCTGAGCTTGTCCTACAAGACATTGTGCCTGGTTTATCAGCGAACTTCCTGGAAACAGACTCCCTTTAAGAATCAACAGCTGTGCTCTGTTGTTTACTTGGTAGCCACAATAATGTCTCATCGTCCTCCTTTGCCAAGACGCGAATGAAGTGAATGTACAGTCTAATGTACCTAACACGTTATCCTTGCCGTTACATAGCAACGGGCCATATACCGGTGGTCCCTTTCCAGATGTATTTTAAAGGTTTGGAACATTGAGTCTAAACTACAGCATATTGCTTAAAGTCAACATCTTGAAAGGAAATGCAGAAGAAAGAAATGGAGCAATTTAATCCTTTCCAATGCCTCTGCCTGATCCCCTGCTCTCAAATGAGATGCTAAAGACACTAACTGCTCTCCCTGCGTTGACAGCCCCGGCTCTGAGTAAAGGCTGAGGGGGGTACGAGACTTTCATCATATGAGAATGTGTTGATTTTCTCAACAAGTAACACATGAAACACTTGTCAGGCCAAGAAACACAGTCAAGTAGATCTATAAGACGTGAAATATTAATCAAGGGAACAGGGAAGATGATGAAATATAATTGATTAATGCTTGAAAACCTATCTTGATGAAAGACCCCCTGATGAGCAGCAGACGCTGCAAGGAGTCTACACTTAGAGCAGGAAATTAAATGAGAGAAGTTAAAAAAATCCTGGAAATTAACTAGTTCTATAACATGCAAAGGGGTATATTTTTTTAAATTGCTACAAGCCCTTGAAAAGAGAGGTCCAACCCTTGCTGGTCTCTTCCTCCTTGCTGCTGGGTGGTGATGACCCCTGAATTGTTAGCATAGAGGGGTGTGGAGAATTTTCCTGTTTTCTATGCTTCCCACTCTCTTCTATACACTCGACTAAGATGAAGATATACACTGAGGAGCAAAAGGGTAACAATATTTTGAACTTTTGACTTTCAGTCTCCATATCTCACCATCCACTACAGCTTCAAACGTGAGACTACCATAATTTTATAGACAATCATCTTGGCTATGTCATACATAAATTGGAGATGAGCGAATCATTAAAAATTTTATTCGCCAAACTTTTCCTAAGATTTGAGTATTCGACGAATAGATTCGTTGTATTTGTGTACAAAATATACGTTATTATGTGCTATTAGCGAACATTCGCGCACTAATAACGAACGTTCATTTAAAAAATGTACCCAACTTCTTAGAAGACGTACGCATGAGCGTACAAATTGCGTACGAATCCTCAACGTGCTATTGTCTAGCGATTACGTAATACGCAGGCACGCACGACGAGAGGCCGTGGCGTGCACTCCTCAGAGACAGAGCGAATATTCGAAAATGGCATCCAGGTGATCCTCATCATTTAGCTCTGAAGAGATGAAATACCTGATCCGGCTGATGGACAGAGAGGATTACGATGGCACACATCGCCATCCAAACCAGCATAAAAGGAGGTGATCCAGCAGGTGATCCAAGGCCTGTGCCATCGTTTCCACACCGTGCGGACCCCGGGCCAGATCCAGCGGAAATGGTCCGATCTGAAATTCAAATGTCCAGAGCGGCTTAATGAGATCAGCCCAGAGATAAGGCAGGGTGAGTAACAAAATATTTGATAAGTAAAAACCTCAGCCTAAATGTTACCGGGGGCTAATTCCTATGTATATAGGGAGATGTCTATGTATTGCCAAACATATCACCGAAAAAGAATAATCTCCACGACCATATCTTAAACAATTAGCAGCTTTATTAATGCATCAAAAATATAAAACATACAAAATCGAACGTTAAAAAGTATAGTGGTGGAATGTCGCAAATGAGACAAAAAAAGCACAAAAACTACTGGGGTGTCGCGGTGGGAGGCACCACAGAGACCAGGACAACTGGAAATGCTGACATAAACAATAGAAGATAAACTGCCTGCTAATAATATAGGAAAGACAATTGCTAAAGAAGCATAGTGACATAAAGAATAGGCAGAGTAAAGTAGAAATTAATCAATAAGACATTACCAGGTACCACAAGGACTCCAGGTGACCCCCACCGCGGCCACCACCCGACGCCGTTTCGCCAACAGGCTTCTTCCAGGGGGATAAAAGATCTGCCTATTCTTTGTGGCCTGCAGCTGGAGCTGCAAGAGCTGCAGGACATGATGGCCCGACGTCGGCAAAGGCCGGCGTAATCTTATTTTTTTGTTCCTTTCTTTTGTTTATTATATTATTTGTTAAAAAGTTTTTATTTAGTAAAATATTCTTGAAAAACCTGTGTTTTGAGTGTTTTGTTAAACCTTTAACACTTTCTGATCCTGACATAGTGTGAAGAGACAGAGTTTTTTTCCCACGGCCATTTTCCCATATTAATGAACACAGAGGTGTCTGCCGGCCAAAGTATTACTACATTACACACACTCCTGTTCACTGATTACACAGACAGACAGTAAAATAAAAATGGCTTGGCTTGTTTGGGCAACAAGCCTGTACATTCTACCTTAACATAGGCAGTGAAAATTATATATGAGCTTTTTATGGCTGCCCTGGCCAGTAGTAGTAGGGGACAGGGTATATCAGCATAGAGTGATTGGTAAAATAAATACAACAGACTGCAGTGGTGTATAACAATGTCCGCTAATATAACTTGTAACCGGAGGGCAGAGGCAGTGTAAAAAATTATTTTTTAAATTTTTTTAAATATATATAACACATATATATTTATATATTTTTTTTTTGGGGGGGGGAGTAAAGGCTGAGGCTCCAAAACAAACTTAACAATACTAAATAGAACTATTAGTAACGTTAACTAACAACAGCTACTCTCCTACTAAGCGTAGAAAACAGAAGCGGAGGTAGACAACAGTGTTTGGTTTTGAAAAAGGTTTTGGAGACTTCGGGTTCACACAGCCCATGACATGACACAAGACGTTTGGCAGTAATGTTATGGGCCGACTGACAGCAACAGTGGGAAGACACTCAGAAATTCGGATGTAATCCTGCCTTTATTCATTTTTATAAAAGTATTTTTTTGAACACTGCCCGGTGACAGTTTTGTCCTTTTGGGTGTCACCCCCCCAGCGGCACTAAAAACCCTCTCTGACATGACACTTGAGGCTGGGCAGGAAAGAAGCCCTAGTGCATAGTGGAACAGTTCCGGCCACTGTTGTAATCTGCCTGCCCAGAAGTCCAGGGGGTCTGAGAAGAGGCTTTGTGAGCCAGACTGCAGGTACTCCTGAACCTGCTCATTGAGGCGGGTGATCTGGGCCTGCTCACTTGGCTGCAGCTGTTGGGAGGCAGAGAAAAGTTCCTGCATCATACTAATTAGGCTTAATTGGCTGCTGCTGGTTGTGGCAGAAGATGGATGACTCGGGAGGACCTCCTTTTCAGACAAGCTGACAGCAGGCTGGGGCTGGCTGAAAGCTCTGGCCAGGTTACTACATAGCTTCTCCCGCAATGATACTAATTTCTCTTCCCTTTCCTGGGGAGGAAAACAATCCCCCATGTTGGAATGATACCGCGGGTCCAGAAGCATCACCAGCCAGTATTCGTCAGTCTCCCTTATGTTTAGGATACGCCTGTCAGAGGGTAAGCATGTGAGCATACAACTCGCCATCCTGCCCAGCGTGCCTGAGAGGCCACTTCTTTCCATCTCAGCCTCTCTCTGAGAAACTGCTGTGTCCCTGAAACTCTCATCATCCTCATCCTCCATCTGTGTCTCCTCCTCCTCCTCCTGGTCATCATCATCCTCATTAAAATCCTTCTCCTCCCCCCCTCCTCTAACTGAAGCTCCTCATCCTCCTGCTCGGCAAGGGAACTTTGGCGTTGGGGCTCCCCTACAGTGACAGCATGGCGATCAGACTAATGGCCAGGATTTCCTTCCTCCATTGCCCCCTGCTGCATGAGCGTGAGTGTCTTTTACAGCACAAATATTATTAAAATTGCGTTGTTCACACCGCAGCTGTCCCGGCTGACCAATTTTGTGGCTTCTTCAAAGGGCCTTAGAACAGTGCAGGCATCTCGGACCAGCCTCCACTGCAGGAAATCAAAGCAGCACCTGCTCCCTATGCTGGAAGATTCTGGCTGCTGCTGGACAAAATCGTCCACTACTCTACGCTGAAGCCGGTCCATCCATTCCAAAGCCAAGAAGTGGACATCCAGGCAAAATATCAGAGTCAACAAATTGGCTCATCACAAGGTCTATCAGTACTGGTGTGACAAAGATGGCAGTGGAGGTGGCTTCATAATAGTGAGATCACAGACGTCCATGAAAGCACCATGCAATGTGGTTACACAATTCTGGAAAAGTGGCCAGCAAAAAAGTAAAGAAGCCTCGACTTCAATATTGTCAAGTATTTGCTCGAGTTTGCAAAACAGTATGAACGGTGGACAGTAGAAGATTGGAAACGGGTGATTTGGAGCAATGAGACTAAAGTCAACAGACTGGGCTCTGATGGGTGCAAATGGGTCTGGAAGAAACAAGGGAAAAGGAGGCTAATGGATCGAGAAATTAAAGTAACTGTCAAGTTCGGTGGAGGAAACCTGATGATATGGAGTTGTTTCACAGCCAAAGGCGTTGGATACATGACCAGGATTGATGGTGGTCTCAATGCTGAGCTATATGTGAGTATCCTACAAGATGAGTTACTTCATACACTCGAGTACTCTGGATATGAAATGGACAACATAGTTTTCCAGCAGGAAAACGACCCGAAGCATTTGTCGAGATTGGTGAAGAAATGGTTTAATGACAATGAAGTAGAGGTGCTGGATTGGCTCCCAGACCTCAACACAATTGAACACTTGTGGGTAGAAGCACAGTCCTTTAAAGTTCTTATATCAAGTTAAGTCTATACCTAGTCCTGAAGAGGACCTCCCTGCTACAGGGTCAATGACAAACCTTAAGGCCACAAACTACCTAGGATCTACACTCACTTGCAGCTGTCAGAAGATATTTTCCAGGCACTGCCAGGTCCCATACTTGACCCTCATCCCCTTCCCTAGTGAAGTGTTCCTAGGGGCTGTCAAACTGAACTAACCTTTCTCCTACTGCCTCTTCTCTCTCGGGAATCCTTCTCTCACCTGGTACTTTGGTTGCTGCAGTTAGCTGCCCATGCAGTTGTCTGTGTATAAGCCGTTAAAGGGGTTGAGCGGTTTAGAAAACCCATATTCATGCACCCTATCAGTGAATTCTGAGTTAATAGAGGAGTAGGGTCTTCTGTTCTGTATCCTCATCTCTTCACCAGAGTTGAGGATGTGGTTATGGAGTATCTCTAGCTCTGGAGGTCTTTTTGTTTTCCTTATTATATAACAGACAACTCATTAATTTGAATGAGCACAGTGTAATGCTTAAAGAAAATTTTATTCCATGTCCTGCTAGAAATGTACATGATGTAATCTGTAGTGAATGTCATTTTCTTACCAGTAGCTGAATTTTTTAGTTATATCATCCTGAAGTTTCTTATCTGTGTCATGTGACTAGGAATTAGACCCACCAACTCACACAGAGACTTATGTGTGGACAGGAAGTCTAATTCTCTATGCATTCCTATGGGAGCCTCATTTTCAGTCTCATAGGAATGAATAGAGCAGTAACTGTCTTGCTGTCCTGGGTCAGTTGGAGGTCAGGGAGTTGGTCACATGACCCAGCTACAATAAGAAGAGAGTGGAAACTCTCAATTTCAGCCTCTGATAAGAAAATGACATTCACTACAGATTATATCATGCACCTTTCTAACAGGTCAGAGAATAAAAAATTTGCGGGAGTTCTTCTTTAAGTTCCCCTGGATCCAAAGAGAATCACACAGTGTCTGCCTTTTGGAATCTAGAAGGTAATGCACTGTTCCTGTACATTACCCCCTCCCCCAATACATGCTATAGGATTCCTTTCACAAGAATTCTTTTTCATATGTAAAAGACGTGCTTACTCTGTTGATACTATTCTTTGTCGTAATCTGTCACATATTGAACAAGAAGAACAGCTACATTCAAAATTGCTCCTAATGTGTTAAAACCTGTCAAAATACATGCTGAGTGTTCTCGTGTCAAACAATGGGATGCTTATTATCTGATAAATAATGGTGGCCCAGGAGTTGGATCCAGGAGATAATGAGAAATTCTCCACTGATTCTCCAAAATGCAAATCTTTGATTCTCTACAAATCTCAAAACGCTGGTTGTTTAATTCCATCCCATGTAGGCATCAAGCACACAACTATTTATAGAGGTATTGCTTCAAGGAGGTACCATACAACGGCACACGGATATCTATGCATGAAGACACACAGAGACTTCTTTAACACAATGTGGACATGTTCTGGTTTGAAGTATGAACGATAAGAGTAGAGGGTCCTGCTACACTACAGAAATCATAGTAACTTTTGATAGTCAAGTGGTTGCCCTTAGTTCCTTATTTAGAAGGAGTCCACACATGTCCATATTCTTAGGTCAGAATAATCTATAGGGATTCAAGCCTGTAGATACCCAAAGCAATATTCTGCAGAATTAGCTCTTATGTGTGTGAGTACCCTAATCTCAGACTCTCAAGTGCTATAGATAAGAAAGAGGAGGGGATTAGCTACTGTATTTATGGAAGTCAATTTGATATCTCTAGCTGGAGATTTATCATCTCCCTATGCCACAGTTCTGGTACTAAAAAGTTGCAAATCTGGCTAAACTGCCATTGTAGCAGGGCAGGGCGTAACTACCATAGTGGCAGACCGTGCGACTGCTATGGGGCCCAGGGCAGGAGGGGGCCCAGTCTTAGTTGGGATCATCCCTTCTTCTACTGGAAGTGAAAACTTGGTCAGGACTCTACCCTCTAAAGGAACAACTTTTAGCAAATGAGGCAGTGGAAGAATGTCCCAAGGGTCATTGAAAAGGGTTTAGGCGGAAACCCTTCTGTCCTGTGTGGGGGGCCTGGTTTGATCCTTTCTATGGGGCCCTTACTTTTCTATGTACACCACTGGACACAAGTAGTGTTTTTTTATGTCCGCTCCAGTTTTGAAAAAGGTGGTGTGGTAAGGGCAGATGTGGGTGGGACCAATGGCCCCTGCAAATTTACAATCATTTACATCAGAAAACGGTAGGAATGATGTCTGAAGTCTGGCATATAGATTACCGAAGTAATTAATAAGCATTTCATTTAGGATGCGGCCTGCTATTTGTCATACATTAAATGCTCCACTGGAAGAATCTCATATACAGTATGATTTGGAGAAGCAATGAAGAGCCTTTTTCCTAATCATATTCATATTGGTCTATTACTTATTATTTTTTAAATACTATACAAAAGTATTTAACCTTCTTCAGGGGGGAGAGTTCCTCAACTGAAAGTAGTGAGTAGAGTTCTACAGAGTCCAGTTAATTAAACTGGATAGACTAAATACCCATTTACACTGGCTAGTTGAGCAGGCAATTACTGGGAACAAACTGATTGTTCCTGATAATTGCCTGCTCATCAGAGGAGATGATAGATGAGAGCTTTCCTTCCCCATCTCTATGGGAGGAAAGTTCATCAGGAGCCTTGCTATCAGCTGTGAGAAGTGTCTAATGTTCTATGGAGTCTAATTATTTAGATTGGATAGTCCAAAGACCCACTTACATGGGCCAACTAAGCAGTCAATTATGGGGAATGACCGTCCTTTCCCAATAATAGCCTCATCAATGAATGTAGCGGAGATGAGAGCTGCCTTTTATAGTTCACTACACACATTACATTGTCCGTGAGTCATGCCAAAATTTACAGGTTCAGCCAACATTAAAGAAGAACACCCGCAAACATTTTTATTCTCTGACCTGTTAGAAAGGTGCATGATATAATCTATAGTGAATGCAATCTTCTTATCAGTGACTGTAATTCTGAGTTATCCCCTCTCTTCTTATTGTAGCTGGGTCATGTGACCAACTCCCTGACCTCCAACTGACCCAGGACAGGAAGCCAGTCACTTCTCTATTCATTCCTATGAGACTGAAAGTGAGGCTCCCATAGGAATACATAGAGAAATAGACTTCCTGTCCACACATAAGATACTGTGTGAGTTGGTGGGTCTGATTCCTAGTCACATGACACAGATGAAAAGCATCAGGGATATATAACTCCCAAATACAGCCATTGGTAAGAAAATGACATTCACTACAGATTATATCACGTACATTTCTAGCAGGACATGGAATAAATTTTTTTGTGGGAGTTCTTCTTTAATCTGATATATATATATAGTGACAGTTGATTCTCTGTACAACCAGGGCTCTGCCTATCTGTGTGCCAGTTGCCCTGATGGACTGTTTGTTGGCCAGTAGATGTTTGGAAATGAATTGTTTCAGACTATAACCAGTCTCCACTATGTTTTCGTTATTTTACCCATTCATCCTATTAATACAGTGAATATCTGACTACTTAATATGCTGGTAGGATTCTCTTTTTCATTGAATGCCTCTGTTTAATAAATTGCTATCCACCCGCCAGCTGTTGGGCAGGTTAGCAGAGACTCCCTCTTTGCCTATTCTACAATATTAAAATGGAACAGATTGAATAAGTATTCATTATAAGAAGCCTCCAGACTTCATTTATTCCACAGGTGACCTATATATGGATTAAGTCTAAGATCATACGTTCAAGGAAAGGCTATAATATCCACACTAGATGAATGGCACGTGCTCCACCACAGGAGAATTTTACATAAAATACAACATTAAGCAATCTAATGCAATAAAGTAAAAGGATGAAATTTTACATTTTCCGCAAGAAAGAAAAATATTGAGAGAATGACAGAATTTCTGAGGAAAGGTCTGATTTATTCACCAGATGGAAATGCAGATTCCTGCTCAACCACCTGTGTAATTTTCTCTGATGTCTGTTTCATGAAGGTTCAGGTAGTAAATGATTGCCCTGCTTGTGCATGGTTCCTCTGTAGGGTTATACTGTAGCTCGTAAGAGAACCACAGTCCGGAAATAGATCAGCTGTTTTCCTCAGGGAGGATGAACGGGTACAGAAAAGGATAAAAAGAAATTGAAGAAGATGATGTTCCAAGCTTCTTAGTAGACTACAGTGCTCGAAAATACATCATTTATGTGCTCAGGTGAAATTCCTTCAGGCTGGTGGTAAATGGTCCAGAAATTCTGCTGAACCAGCATTGGCTTAAATTGCAATGTTCTGCAAGCATAACCTGATGATTGTACAGTGCAGCCTAAGAAATTGTCTTCTCCACCTTTTGTAGTGCCCTGGAGCAAGGGTACTCTGAGCTATGGACATTTGTGGACATTTGCTCCTGTTGCTGCTATACAAAGCCATCAAGACATCAGTACTTTGGTGCACTTTACATTGTCATTTATGCTGTTGTGTTCACTTTTTGCATTTATGTGATCAGGGGTGCACGACCAATGAGGCCAGGTGAGGCAATTGCCTCAGGCAGCACCAGGTAGGGGCAAGAGGGGGGCAGTGGAAAGGCCATGGGCAATTAGCGCTTTCATTGTGGCAAAGGGGTGGGTGGGGGTTACGGTTTTAGCTGTTGCCTCAGGCAGCAGAAAGGTGAGGTGTATATGATATATCCTATTGATTAGCACTGTTATTGCCCTGTATTTGCACTGAATCGTGGAAAGGGTTAATGCATAGCCAGTTTACACTAAGAGACTTTGGGAATTTCCAGCCTAGTAATTTTCCACTGCTGTCATAAGGAACTATGGGAAAAGCCAGACAAAGTAAACTTTTGACTGGTTTAGCTCTGTCAGATCGCTGTTGACGACTGAAAGCTGCTTGGTCATTCCCATTGAATTGTATTGAGGCCCAATACAAGTCTGTGGCAGCCTTAAACTGCAACATTGTCTCTGTTAGACTGTGATTCTCCACTAAACACCTCCCACTAGAAGGTAATAGATCATTTAGAAGCTCTATAAAAGTAAAGCAACCAGAGCCCCTAGTTATCTGCAGAGACCAGTGTTTAGTAAGAGAGACTATTCCAGACTACAACAGTGACCAGAAGAAGACACTAAGACAAGGATACTCTGTCACAGACCCTTGGTCACCAGCCCTTTTATAAGGGAGCCAGTCGGAGGACTGAGCCACAGACCCTAAACCATCAGCCCCTTGTCAAGGGCACAAGCCTTGTTAGAATGAGAAGGAAAGCTAACTTTGGCTTTTTATCAGCACAGAATCTTCTGCTACCAGAGGAGAGACTGGAGAAGCCAGCTCAGTCCCTTGCCTACGGTATATTGTTTCCCACTTGATATTCTCCAGTAAAGAAACACAGTGGTTTAGTGCAAACCCTGACTAACTGGACTTATGTCCGATTGGTCTGCACCACTCCATACTATCCCCCGGAGAGTGGCAACACATGGTGACACCTCGATGGTGTCTGGGGGACCAACCACACAACATTTCAGCAGACACCTCTCATGGTTCATTCTATAGCTCTCTGCTCTCCTGAACAAACTTCTAAACTGACGTCTTTTTAACATAGGTTTATTTTACTTGGAATCTTAAAAGATCATCATTGAGAGCAGAGAGATCGGCTACAGAATGAGCTTTCATAGAGCCTGTAATATATAAGAACACCTGCAGGCTGCAGAAGACAAACAGTTGAGAATTTTTAATTAAACCTAATTACAAAAAATATTTTTCCCCATAATAGATGCGATTCAATACATAAATATGATGCAAAGGTGTCCATAGCCTTTAATACAACAGAAATAATGAAATGGCTGCATGTTAGTAGACCATACAGGAGAAGTTGCTAAAATGAGACATTTTTCTCTGATGTCACTTCCTGCTTTGCAGCTATTGGCTGAAGATGCACATCACAGACTTCCTGTGCTGTGCCCCATGTATGCTTTTTGCTGGAATTCAATTAAAAATCGATGTGAAGGTGTCCATAGCCTTTAAGGTTTACGTTAAGGATGAAACACTTCATGGGATAGATGCACGTAACTGGTAAGGCTAGATGTATACATGTGGCATAGCAAACCGGTAAGCTGCTGAAATTCTCTGGATCTGGAATCACTGGATAGGGCGCGTGCCAGCCTGGCCCATTGACTATAATGGGAACCGGCTGGGATTCAGGCAGTCAAAAGTTGTTGCATGCAATGGTTTTTGTCTGCCCAGAGGCATAGGGTGCGTCGGGTTCCTATTATAATCAATAGGACCCAGCGGGCACAAGACCCTTATATGGCTATGCCAGATCCAGAGAACTCGGGCAGGCTGTTCTCTGCCAGAACAGCCTGCAAGATTGCTGTACTGCATGTGTGCTAGCAGCTTAACTCAGGTGTCCTATGAGTCTACGAAGGAAACCATGTTATGACTAAAAACACTGCAGAGACGGGGGTTTGCTTTGGGGATGTTTTTTGTATATATATGTACTTATTGTTTTTGTCTACAACTGGACGAGTGCTAGGTGCTTCCATATGCTACCACTGAAAACTTCACGTCTTCTTGCAAAAAAAACAAGTCCTCGCAGAGGTCTACTGAAGGAAACATAAAAATGGTCTTTGACTGCAGCGACACAAAAAATATATATATAGTAGTTTTATTGTGGAAAAGTAAACTATATAAATTTTGCATAATACATCATAGTTCTGACCAGCAGAATAAAGTTATTGGGTCATTCATCGTTCACGGTGAATACCATAAAATCAAAGTCGGAAAATAATGGTGGAGCTGCTGTTGTCTTTCAGCCCCCCCCTTCATGCCCATCTATGTTAAAATTAACCAATATATTATATGTACCCCTCAATGGTGCAATTAAAATTTACAACCAAAAGCCTAAAGTGAATACAAGGCACTTACTAATGTATAATGATTGTGCATATTGCCTCCTTTGCTAGCTGGATTCATTTTTCCATCACATTATACACTGCTCATTTCCATGGTTACGACCACCCTGCAATCTATCAGTGCTGGTTGTACTTGCACAATATAGGTAAAAGAGTCAGCCTCTCTGGTGGCCGGGAGCATGGCAGCGCACATAGGCAGGTGATTTTTCCTATATTGTGCAAGCACGACCATCAATGCTGGATTACAGGGTGGTCCTAACCATGGAAACAAGCAGTGTATAATGTGAAGGAAAAATGAACCCAGCAGAGGAAGCAACATGGGCAATCAAAATACATTAGTAAGTGCCTTGTATTAACTTTCTCTACATGATAAATGCTATTTACTGAAGTGAGACAACCCTTTAAAGGTGTTCAGGAATTTCTAGCTCATACAATAGTTTAAATGTCCACAAAGCTTCAATTTAGAAAGCATATAAACTGCTACTTAAAGGGGATGTCCCACAAAATATACCTTTTTCAAACCAGCGCCTGGATCTGAATACTTTTGTGCTTTTGCAAATTAGCAGATGGGGGTCATAACGCCCCTGTTCTCACAATAGGTGAGGCACCAACACCTCTAAGTTAGTTATGAATGTAACATATAAATGTTGAAGTTTGGAATACTTCCTTAATAAATGGTCATTTTCCTGAGTAATGCAGCTAATAATCGCAGTACCATGGACAGCAGCACTCAGCAGAGATAGTAAACCTTCCTCTGTAGTTCTGAAGGTTCATCCTCATCTACTAAGATTTCATTTTTTCTGTTAGATATTATACATCTAATTATAACTACAGTAATATAATCCCATAACGATACCATCTGCTGTAAAGACAAAAGAAGCATGTGTGCGAATCCAAATATTCATACCACGTCTACATTAACATCATAGAGGAGCTGCAATAAGAAACTGAAGGATAGATAAGAGATAGATAGATACAGGGGCGTAGCTATAGGGGAAGCAGGGGAAGCGGCTACTTTGGGGCCCAGACCCACAAGGGGCCCCCTCACGAAGAAGACTAAAAGATTTTATTGTCAGGGCCCCCTCAACAGTATTATACAATGACATAATATATAGTGACACTCTAGGAAACGGATGGAGTGGCTGCCGGGCCTCGTCTGAAAGCTCAATCTTGTTGAGCTCAAAGTTGCATGTGAGTTGAGGGTCACAAAAAAGTTGCTGGTGGGAGCCCATTCAAAAATTTGCTGTGGGGCCCAGTCAGTTCTAGTTACGCCACTGGATAGATAGATATGAGATAGATAGATAGACAGATAGATATGAGATAGATAGATAGATAGATAGATAGATAGATAGATAGATAGATAGATATTAGATAGATAGATAGATAGATAGATAGATAGATAGATAGATAGATAGATAGGAGATAGATAGATAGGAGATAGAATGATAAGAGTTAAAGCATAGAAATCTCCCGCAGTGAGAAATTAATTATACAGAAAATGAGACATGAGATGAACCCATAAGGCACAAGGAATAAAACTTGAATTAATCTTCACTGTAATTATTACAAGAAAACCGCTTACATCAGCGTGGAGCCTGTGTCACATGTGATGTAGATGTGCACTGGTTCCCAGCATCGCTCTCCAGTTTATCTGCAGCAGCACGTCCAGAGTTACCTGGTTCTCAAAGTATCAGTCACAAGTAGAGAAGTACAATTCAAGGTGACCATGAAAACAGCAAAGTTGCAGATGTGCAGATGGGAGCACCCATTATGTCATGTGGCATAGTTGGATAGTCACACCCAATAGACTGCAATGACCTAAAAAGGACCTGAAAAATTTTGTACCCTTTGGAGGGTTTCGGAGCCCTCCAGAATTAAATTGCTATCTGTATGGAGTACAGAGCGATGCAAGACCATGAAGAGATTAGTTTGTTATTTTTTATGTCCACATGAACTGTTATATGAACACTGCTGTGTGGTTACTACTATTTTTCTGGCACTGCAATATGGTTACTATTATTTTATGGGCACTGGTGTGTGGTTACTACTGTTTTGTGGACACTACTGTGTGGTTAATATTTATGGCCACTGTTGTATGGTTACTATTATTTTATGGGCACTGCAGTGTGGTTGCTACTATTTTATGGACACTGCTATATGGTTGCTACTATTTTATGGACACTGCTATATGGTTGCTACTATTTTATGGGCACTGCTGTTTAGTTACCACTATTTTATGGGCACGTCTGTATGGTTTCTACTCTTTTATAAGCACTACTGTGTGGTTACTAACAGCATTTCTGTATGGTTATTACTATTTAACGGGCACTGCTGTATGGTTACTACTATTTTATGGGGAGTGCAGTGTGGTCACTACTATAAAACCCAGACCCCATAAGCTAAAACAGATCACCGACCCAACAAATAAAAACAGACCTTCTTAGTAAATACAGACCCCAGATGGGACCCTAAAAACTATTTACAGACACCAGACTAGACCCCTAAATAAAGATAGACCCCCTAAATAGATACATAATATATCCTCAAAGTGCAACTCCCCCCCATAGACTCATTAAATAAATATAGAGCCCATAGCAGAACTCCTAAATAAATACAGACCCTACTAGATGCCTAAATACAGACCCCACACCAGACTAGATAACACCCAAGATTAGGCCTCCTATAAAAAATACAGACTCAGAATCGCCTAAAGAAACACAGACCCCAGACCAGATCCTCTAACTGCAGACCCCAGACTAGATTCACTGAAAAAGTATGGACCCCAGATTAGACCTCCCAACCAGATACAGACCCGATCCTCTAAATACAGATCCCAGACTAGTCTTACTGAATAAGTATGGGCCCCAGACTAGACCTTCCAACCAGATACAGACCCCAGACCAGATCCTCTAACTGCAGACCCCAGACTAGGCTCACTGAACAAGTATGGACCCCAGATTAGACCTCCCAAGCAGATACAGACCCCAGAGTAGATCCTCTAAATACAGATCCCAGACCAGAGTCCCTAAAGAAATACAGAACCCAGATCACATTTGCAGACACTTACTGTTGCTCCCTTACACTTAACCCCTGTTCCCGCAGTCCTCTTCACTACCGGCACTATAGCAGATAAAGTCCTAGCAGCTATGGTAGTGCCCGGGGTGAAAAGAAATGCAGGAACTGGAGGAGATGAGTAAAATTTAAAGAAGAAGCAACACCCAGAAGTTTTGCATGCTCTTCCTGGAGTTCACCCTTTTTCAGCACATTCCGGGAGAGTTGACCAGTTTACATTATAGCGTACATACTCAGATCAGTAGACACTTGCATTGACAAGATCTTCAGGGAACACAAGGAAAATACCCACCTGTCATATAAGAGATTATCAGTACATGATGGGAGGGGGCCTTGAAGTTTCAAGCTATTCCG
This sequence comes from Rhinella marina, assembly GCA_900303285.1. Lineage (NCBI taxonomy): Eukaryota > Metazoa > Chordata > Amphibia > Anura > Bufonidae > Rhinella > Rhinella marina. Next base: position 62,873 of record ONZH01011829.1, on the reverse strand, counting down.
GGTGCTATAGATACATGTACTGATGGAGGCCAGGTTTTGGCACACATGAAGGACAGACATGACATTGATGGTTCTATAGTATGGTACACTTCTACTCTGAAGATGGCCACCAAGAGTCTAACAAGTCCTCCTGTGCTTCTGCAGTCAGCTGAATATTTCATTGTATCTGACAGAACTTCATATCTTTGTGCAGTCATTGGTTTTTCCAATAATTTCTTTCATGTTGCTTTTATGTGAAGATGGAGATTCTCGCAGCGTGAAGGCTTCAAATCATTATGCATTTGTCATGGATCTGCTCCTCACACGAGACTCATGGAGCAGCTAAATGTGTCAGAGACTCGAGTGTAATTTATGAGAATGGGAATAATGTACCAGTGCATGGAAAATTATTCTTTAAAATAAGATCGGATTAGTTTTACAAAATGATGGGCATTGTTAATGCGGTGGTGCATATTTAGGAGAGCTAGGTTTGCCATTGTGATATTTCAAAGCATTATCCTCGGTGTTGAATGAAACTGCAGGAAAATAGGCTTCATTCAGTTCATCTTCATCTATGTAAGTGCCGTATGCATCAATTTCGCTGCATTCATTCTGGGGACTCCAAGACCATGTACTTTGTGGGATTTGTGGGACGCCTAACGGTTGGAACCCTACTGATCAGATACTTGAGGACAATCTATTAGGCTTTTTTTCCATCATGGCAACTAATCGCTCATCCAAAGGGTAGGTGATATGTGTTTGATCTCCAGGATCCACCACTGAAATGGGTGGACCTGTGTCGCAGTTTGAGTAGAGCAATGGTCAAGTACACGCACTGGCACTGCCTTCATTCTCTATGGCGTGGCTGAACACATGCAAGGCTGATGCTCTATTCAAATCGATGGTATTTTCATGATTGGTGGAGGTCTCAGCGGTCTTACCCTGAGTGATCAAGTCCTTATCACTTTTTGTATTGATGGATGATGAGCAGGGTCGTAATTACCATAGCGGCAGACCATGCAACAGGGCAAAAGGGGACCAAGTCTTAGTTGGGATTATCTCATCTTATACTGGAGGTGAAAACTTGGTCAGGACTCTACTCTCTAAAGGAACAACTTTTAGTAAATGAAGCAGTGGGAAAATGGCCCAAGGGTCATTGAAAAGGGTTTAGACAGAAACCCTTCTGTCCTGTGTGGGGGGCCTGGTTTGATCCTTACTATGGGGCCCTTACTTCTCTATGTACACCACTGATAAGATATTATTGTGGGACAACCCCTTTAATCCATTTCGGCCCATTAGTGAAAGCTTTTTTACAACAGTTGCTAATGGGCCTTAGGGTAGGCCACTGTCTTTTTATGGTGGCCTAGTCTCCCAGAAGGAGATCAGCTGTCACCTGAGAGCTGAACTCCTGTTCTAACATCCCAGATAGGCAGAGTCTGGGCTGTTTAACGTCTTCTGCAGCCAATAGCAACCAAGACATAGTTGTTTAGAGGATGGTGGCTCCCTCTCTCAGCCATTGGCACCACCACAATTGCAGGGCACTGATGTCTGAGTATGGCATATAAAGGGCCCCAGACCTGACTGCAGTGTATGCCAGAGGCGCAGCCTGATAATGCCTTTCATTGTACTACTACTAGTATAATACATTGTACTGCATAAGCCGTACAGTGTATTATGGAAGCGATCAGTCCCCTTGTGGTACTAGTAAATTGGTAAAATAAAGGAAGTAAAGTTTTATGAAATAAAAAAATCTCCACGTTAAAAAAAATCCCATTCTTCATTAAAACATGATTTTCAATTCAAAACTTTGGTATCTTTCAGATACATAATGACCCGCGCGACACTAACTAAAAAACTATACCAGAATCGCTAGTTTTTGTTTATTCACCAGCAAAAAATGGAATAAAAAGTGTGAAAACTACAAGTCATCTCACAAAAATCAAGCTTTCACACAACTACATAGAATGAAAAATAAAAAAGTTATGGGTCTTGGGTGATTCAAAAACATTTATTTATTTATTTATTTATTTTTAAAAAAGGGGGTTTAAAAGTAAAACGTAAAAAAAAATTAAACAAAAGTATTTGGTATTGATGTAATTGTACTGACTGAGAATAAAGTTATCACATTATTAATGCCGAAAAATGAACGTCGCAAAAATAAAACTTAAAAACTCAGTGGCAGTATTGCTGTCTTTTCCCATCCCCCTCCCAAAGAGTTAATAAAAGTTAATCAGTAAGTTATGTGTACCGCAAAATGGTGCCATTAAAAACTACAACTTTTCCTGCAAAAAACAAGCGGCTACATCAACGGAAAAATAAAGTTGTGGCTCTTCTTCTGAATGCGACAATGAAAACATGAAAAAATTGCTTGGTCATTAAGAGGTTAATGTATAACTCCAGGCAAAAGAGCTGGAAAGACGTACAAAGGCCAATATTTATTGTATAAAATAAACGTCAACTCGTTTCGATGTGGACATCACATCTTTATCAGGCCATAAAAACACAGACTGACAGGTATACATAGGTAAACCATCAGGAAAAGACTTTTGACCCTGTTCACAATGGTCTATATGATCCCCTATAATCAAAAAACCAAAAATAGAAACACATTCATATACACAGTCACAATTATTTGTTTTATAAGACCTACATTTTTCCCCAAAAGTGAGAGAAAATGTCAGTGAGTCTTATAAAGTGAATACTAACGAATGCTTCCATTATGGAAGCGCTCATTAGTACAGTAGGACTGGGGAGCGGTGAGTGTATCACTGCTAGAGTTGCTATTTGTCTAATCTGAGGTCTGATGAAAATTGGGAGTAGGGTTTTGGGGCCTGATGAAGATTGAGAGTCTGATGAAGATTGGGGATCTGATCTGAGGTCTGATGAAGATTAGGGATCTGATCTGATGTTTGATAAAGATTGAAAGTATGATCTGAGATCTAATGAAGATTGGAGATCTGATGAAGATTAGATGTCTGATCTATGGTCTGATGAAGATCAGGAATCTGACCTAGATTGGGGGACTGATTTTGAGGCCTGATGAAGATTAAGGGACTAATCTGGGGTCTGATGAAGATTGTCTGCCTGATTTGGGGGTCTGATGAAGAGTGAGGGTCTCATCAGAGGTCTGATGACGATTGGGGGTCTGCTCTTAGGTCTGATGAACAATAGGGGTCTGATCTGAGGGCTGGTAAAAAATACTTTTTTAAAATTTCCTTTCTCTAAAAACCTACGTCTTATGGTCAAGTGCATCTTATAGAACGAAAAATACAGTAAATACCATAATTCACAATCATATAAAATAAATGACAACAAAAAGCACTAACAACATTCCTTCTCTCAACAAGCGGATATTCTAACAGAGAGATTTAGAGCTAAGCTTTACCCTAGGAAGCATATTCAAGGAGCTCACAATCAGACATCCAGTTTGACACAAGCTGACTGTTTGCAACCAACGCTTAAGCCCTCCTTAGATCAGGATCCTCACCAACGTATTTTTCTTACTACATACTACCGTAGGCACTGTGAGATCAGGTGAACACTTCAGCAGAATTGACATTTACTGCTAAATGATCCTAATCTCAGAGATAAACTTCCAAATAAGCAATACCTTATCTTTAGAAGATTTATTACCTTTCGGAACATATGGCCTCCGAGTCGTTTCAAGAAGCCCTGGACTACTGCAATTACTTTTTATTCCTCCACATTAAGGGGGAGATGTGGAGCCCCATGGTGTCTCTGTTGTGCAAATATAGCCAACAGAACCAACCATTTTATTTCCACTTGAACCAATAAAAGATTAGATCACTAGTTTTCTCAATTGTAGCTCAGATTACGTCATTTGTCTACTTCGGTGCCAGTGTGGTTTACAATATATAGGGTGTACTATCCAGTCTCTGCGTAATAGAATTAACAGGTAGAGGTCTAAAAGGTTTCTTGAAACACAGTGTTTCCCGACACTGCGCTATAGAGCATAATTGCGCTTTTTTGTAACACCTACTGAACAGATTCCGGCTGCCATACCAAATAGATTTTTGAAACTAAGGCAGCATGAATCTTTTTGAATTTTTATATTGTGCTGTTTGCAACCTGGTGGCTTAAATTATATGGTGGAATCTTCATTTTAAAGTATACCTGAGTTTGCATAATGGCTGTGCTTCTTTATACATTCATAACTGTGGAGGAACAGTTATGTTTGGGCTTTCTGAATGTGTATTATTCCATGTTTCAGCTGCACAGCTAGATGCATTTCACTCAGAAGCAGGGGGTGTTTGCCTTCTGCCAGCGCTGTACTGCTGTGATGTCTTTTCCCTTACTTCCCATTGTTTGTTTTCAGCTCCAGAGCTCTCAGAACTAATACGGAGGGAGCTAAACTTGCAGACACCGAGGAGGCTCCTGTGCTGTTCAAAAGCAGTGTAGAAGAAGCTGTTATATTAGGCTCAGTATCTCAGCTAGCTCTGACATGCCCCCACTTGCTCTCTCTATTAAAAGGGACAGATCTTGCCTGACAACGGGCAAATTAGGTGGAAGTGAGACCCCTAGTGGCCATGACTTTACAGGTTTTTTTTCAGGTTGATGTAGTGATTTAGAAATTTGCTCGTTACACCATTCTCTATTAAATTAAATTGTGTGAAAGTACAGTGACTCTTTGAGCTAATCGTGAGACATGAAGGTTTATTTTGTATGTTTTTTATTTCTTTTTATTGTAAATTGTCATTTATTTTAAAAATTTTTATAACAAGAAACGCTATACACCAAAATAAATAAAGAAAATTGAATTGACGTATCCCACTGATGTACAGGAGCGCATGTTTTGTTTTGCAGTATCATCTATGAAGTCACCGGGATGTGGCTGTTCGGGAGACAGTTCTGCAAGGTGTGGATCTCGTTTGATGTCATGTTCTGCACAGCGTCCATAGTCACCCTGTGCTTTATCAGTCTGGACAGATACTGCTCTGTGGTCACTCCGTATCACTACTCAAAGAGGATGTCACGTCGCAGGTGGGTGCAAGTCGCATTCACTTACATGTAATAAATATTAACAGTTTTATTATAAGCTCCAACCCTAACCACTGCTAAAGGGAATGATGGCAGCAGCAGCGGAGGAGTGTGCTGACGTTGATGGAGAAAGTGACTTGTAACTTGATGTGATAATGTTAGCAAGGTTGGACCTGCATTTTACAGGGACAGTGTCATGAGGGAGGTGGCTTTGTGTCATACTGTAGCTAATCAGACGATGAGAAAGCTGACTACAGCAGGGGAAGAATGTGCTGATCTTGTGGATGGAAGTGACCTGTAGACTCATGTGATTGTATTAGAGAGGCCTTGACCTCATCCCACTGACATTTGCATGATGTTAGTGGGAATAGAATATACAGTAGCCATTCAGATCACGGGAAATGTATCAGCAGCAGGAGAGGAATGTGTAGATCTTGAGGGAGGCAGTGACCTGCACATTCGTATGATTATAATATTGAGGAAAGCATTGACCTGTACTTTCATGTGATGGTGTTAGCAAGGACTGCAGAATAGCATGTGTCTTGAGGAGGGCTGGAAATTGGACATACTGTAGCCAGTCAGATTATGGGAATGATGACAGCAGCTGAAGAAGAATATGTTGATGGAGACAGTGACCTGTACTTTCATGTTGTTATGTTCATGTGACAGGGACAGTGCCATAACATAGGAAAGTTGCATAAGGTATATTCTATGGTATTCAGATGAGTATGAAGACAGCAGTGGGAGAGGAGTGTGCTGATCATGAGGGAGGCAGTAACTTGTCCACCTTTATGTTAGCAAGAATTAGAGAGGCTCTTTGATGAGTAGTGTGAAGAACTAGACAGTGATAGACCATCATATAGCCAATCAGACCATGGAAATAATTACTGCAACTGGAGATCTCGTAAGGGAACAGAGATCTGCTATGGTAGTGAAGAGAGGGCTACAATTACCTGGACTCCAGCATCACCTCAGTAGGTCACAGTGAACTGATCAATGCTGAGACCCTGTCATCTATGGGCTGGTGTAGTGGCTGCCTCAGCAGTTTATCCTTCTAGTAGTAGTCTACAGCAAGATTGGTAGAAGTCTCAAGGCACTACAGGAGAGCAAAGCCTCTAGCAGATAAATAACTGTGCACTTGTTGGAGTCACTCCTGGGTCCTCAGTGGCCTATTGCGGTGTGAGGACAATATAGGACAAGGACACTCTAATTCAGGGGCGGATTTGCAACCCTAAAGTGGCCCTGGAAAAAATACCTAAAAGTGGCCCCATATTGTCTAAATTGACAGGAGGCAGGGCAACAAAAGTAGTAGTCAGCAACACCATAGCTCAAAATACCTCACAATGTATTTCCCCAAAAGCTGTCCCCCTGAGTTGGCTATCAGTAGTGGCCATTTTTTTTCCTTCTCCTCCAGTTGTCTCTGATTAAGATATGGAGCAGGGTGCTTAGGAGGTGAGATGTGGGCCACAACTGTTGAATTCAGGAGGGCAAGTGCAGTCGCTGTCGGGGTACATGAGTACCTGATTCTCACAGCGTTAATTACCACTGAGAGCTCATTACGTACCCAACCAGCAGAAGGTTAATAACATTATACTCATGAGTCTGTCGACCATGAAGCCGGAACTCGTGATCAATGATTAATTTATAACAAAAGCTTCCAGCAATGCCAGATTTTTTGAAGCAGCTAGAAATTAGGTTGTTGTTGTTGTTGATAACATTTCATTTTAGCCCCTCCTTCCACTGAAAAGTCAAATCTTGCCAATTCCTACAAGACTCCTAGGAAGACTGAGTCTTTATTACTGCGTCTTTATTTAAAAAAAAAAAATACAAAACAGAAAAGGAGGCCACCAAAAGTAGGACAATCCAAAACTACAAAAAGGAGAACAAATAAGTCCTGAAGACTTTTATATGAATTTGTATTTCCAAAACATTATTGTCATTCAGTGCTATACTGCCGATCTATTCGACCATGCGTCTGGCATTTCCTAATAGGAAAAAACGTATGGCTGAACCATTAGGTCCCAGCTGCCATGGTAACCCATCAGTACCCTGCCATCATTTTATAGACTGCTGGTGGGCTGACAGAGGGAGCCCCCTCCCTCTGTAAAACACCTTAAAGAGGTTATCCAGAAAAAAATATTCATGACTTATCTTAAAGATAGGTCATCATTATATATCTGTGGGGGTGCAACACCCGGGACTCCTGCTGATCAGCTGTAAGAAGAGGCCTTGAGTGCTGCAGCCTCTTCCCAGGCCAGTGACATCACTGTACATCAGTCACATGGCCAAGTTGCACCTCAGCTCCATTAAAGTCAAGAAACGGGGAAGAATGTTTTTTGGAAAAAGGGGCTGGACTGGAGCTCATTTGTCCTACTGTTTGGATTGCAGTAGAGTAACATTAAACCACATACTTTAAGATAATCCCATCCCTTTATGCATCTGGTACATCTTCAGTCCTTCAAAACCAACTCTATAAAACCTTCCAAAATCTTATAAAACACTTTGAAATAAATTTAAAAAACACCTTTATAAATAAATAAATGTATACTAAATTAAGTCATATCAAAATATAAAAATCCATTAAAGAAGGTGGCTACAGGTTATTGACCAATGAGGACATAAGAGGATCCTTAGATATCAGGTCCAAATAAATAGCATATGCTAAGGATCCAATGAATAACTAGTTAAAAGTGGCAAGCAGCAACAAATATGTAAAATAATAATTGAAAATACAATTGGTAATGCAGACCGATATGTCAGTGCCCTCCTCCCCAATGAAGACTCAAGAGGGCGCTGAAGTATCAGGTGCAAAAAGTAGCATATATTGCCAAAAATTAAAGGATCCGATGAATAACTCATATAGGAGCTAGTTTAAAATGGCTACAGCTATAGAGATATGAAATAGCATTTGAAGGTACAATTACTAATACAGACTGATATGCCAGCGCCCTCTTCCCAATGTCGTTTCGCCCAGAGGATTCTTCCGGGGATGGAGATTTAAAATCTCATATGCAAAGAGGTATCTCCCAAGGAAGAGAGCCATCTCGCCAGTGCCTCCTCTTGGAAGTGGCGCCCTATGAGTCAAAATCTGACTTACCAACAAACCTTGGGATTTGAGAAGGGAATATAGCCAAGCCAGATATCATAGGGAGCCACTTCTAAGCGGTGGTGTTGGGGAGATGGCTCTATGTCTTGGGAGATACCTCTTTGCATATTCATTTCCCAATAAGTCTCCATACCATGGAGTACTTCCAGTAAGACTCCATACAGGACTATTCTCTTTTTAAGGAGATTCAGCACCCTGCCTAAGGCCGCTTCAAAAATCTTGTATTACTGACTAGAGTAGACTATCCAATACTTTAGACTTCTACATATCCATTCCTGATATTCAGAAGGTCAGAATATGTAACTTAAAGAAGAACTCCCGCAAAAATTTTTATTTTCTGACCTGTTAGAAAGGTGCATGATATAATCTGTAGTGATTGTCATTTTCTTATCAGTGACTGTTTCTGTGAGTAAAAACCTCTCTTCTTATTGTAGCTGGGTCATGTGACCAACTCCCTGACCTCCAACTGACCCAGGACAGAAAGCCAGTAACTACTCTATTCATTCCTATGGGAGCCTCACTTTCAATCTCATAGGAATACATAGAGAATTAGACTTTCTGTCCACACATAAGTCTATGTGTGAGTTGGTGGGTCTAATTGCTGGTCACATGACACAGATAAGAAACTTCAGGATGATAGAAGTCAAAAATTCAGACACTGGTAAGAAAAAGACTCACTACAGATTATATCATGTACATTTCTAGCAGGACATGGAATAAAATTTTTGTCGGGAGTTCTTCTTTAAGGGGAGGGAGGCCATTCAGATCAATTCAATTGTACTGTATGTGAGCACAGGTGATTTCCTAATTAAATAGGTCTCTGCCTTAACATGAAAGAGACTGAAGAACCTTACTTTGTGAGTAATATATTCCTCAACCATGATTACTAGTAGATGAAATGCACTACAAGTCAAGTGTCCTCACATACACTATTACTGCCTTGCCGTAAGAGACGGCTCAATTTTAACTCATGACTTCTCACCTGTGTCGGCTCTCAGAGTTAATGGAGAGAGGATGACACAGACACACATGACAGCATTTTCATCCAAGACTTTAAAGATGTTTTTATCATCCATACATTAGGCATTTAATGTTTCGCACGGATGGAATTGAGGTCATTTCTGCCATACACACCTCTGCTTGCTACTCAGAAATTGAAATTATATCACTCAGGTGACACAGATAGTGCGGCCATGTAGGCTTGAAATTAAATATAATGGTACTATTAAAAATCACTAAATATTAGGACCATAATGCCCTATAGTGCTTATGCTATACTGTCTGTACAGTTCTCCATTCTTTGTGATTGGTGTCCAAAGTCCTCTCCATCGTGCCACATTACAGGGGTTGTCTGGTATAGAAAACCTATTTTCAAATAAGCTAGTAGGACATTCAGTGATCAAAGAGGGGAAGCCCTCATTCTGGACCACATCTATTAGTGGCCAGCAGCTTTAAAGAGTGTATCTGTCTCTGGAGGACCCAGCACATACGCATGTTACAAGAATAACTAATACCTTTCTATTTAGAACTGTGTAATGCTGTACTTCTCCTGTGGTGGCACTGCAGAGCAATGTAACACCTGCTGCCAGCCTTTGCCAACTGATGAAAGCTGACTGCTAAAGTAGTGAGACAACCTGAATAAAAATGGTTTACACCAGGGGTCAGCAACCTTCGGCACTCCAGCTGTTGTGAAACATATTTTCACAACAGCTGGAGTGCCACACATTGACTACCCCTGGTTTATACAAAGTGGACAGTCCCTTTGAAGGGCTTCAGGTTATAAGAATTATTTTGAAAAGTCTCAGAATGGTTTAAAAAATAATCATACCATTACCACCCAACTGCTGGTTTGATGTTTCTCTGATCCCCACTAATCTCTGCTTCCTGGTACTTCTCAATATGCAGGAAATGCCAATACATCCAATCTCTGGCAACAATGATGACCAATTTCCTGACTGTTGAGAGGCACCAGGAAGCAAAAACCAGTAGGGTACCCGTTAAAGGGGTTTTCCAGGATTTTACTACTGATGGATAGGTCATCTTCAGGATAGGGGATCAGTATCTGATTGGTGGGGGTCCGACAGCCGGGAGCCTGGCACCCTGCTGCACTCACTGCGCCTGCGCCGAATGAAGGACGCACGGCGCAGGCGTGGGATTTGGAGCACGGACAGGGCCAGCAGGAGATTGACAGGGCCAGGCAGCTCGCTCTATCAACACAAAGGAGACGTTTTTTAAGGTGGGCAAACGGAGCCTCTAGGAGCAGGGGTACCGCCCCCCCCCTGTTCCTAGGAGGCTAATTTACATATTATAAAAGTTATAATTAAACAAAAACGGGGCCAGTGGGAATAAAATCAATTACATATTTAGCATCAGGTGACATTTGCACATTGGAAATGTCATCCTGTTTAATATGCTAAAAAGTGGTGACAGAAACCCTTTAAATTAACTATACTATTCTGAGAATTTTTGAAAATAGTTTGTATTGCTTGGACAACCCAAGTGACCACAAGTTTTCTTGATGGCTGGTGTAACATTAAGTTCCCTAGAAGATCCAAAGTTCCTTCTAAAATCATAAAATGTCTTCTACGTCTATATACAAAGAATGTTTTTAGGACACTATTAGATATATATATTAACATCAATTTCATGTTTTTCCTTCTTTCTCTGTAGATGTATCATTATGACGGTGACCATATGGGTCTACTCTTCCTTAATCTCCTTCCTACCGGTCATGCAAGGTTGGAATGAAATACCAGGCATAGACTTCGACAACGGAAAAGAGTGCATCTTTGTGACCAACTGGACCTTTGCGATTGTCGCATCTTCTCTGGCTTTCTATATCCCATTCATGATCATGTGTAGTATGTACTTCTTCATCTACAGAGCGTCCCGCTTAAAAGCTACTCGAATTGTCTCCCAGACTCTAGATCTCCATTACCATCCAAACAGCAAGCGTCAAAACAACTTACAACTAGAACATAAAGCCACCAGGACCATGAGTATCATTATCTCAGTGTTCGTCATGTGCTGGCTACCTTACTTTGTCTTGAATGTTTGGATAGCAGCAAAAGGGACGAGTTCCACCACTGGAGTCCTAGTCAATGCTTTCAAATATATTACATGGTTGGGATATTGTAATTCAACTATTAATCCTATGTTATACGCTTTTCTGAACCGAGACTTCCAGAGAGCCCTCAAAAAGCTCCTTATTTGCAGACGTTGGAGATCACAGGTGGACATTGGAGAGGACATGGTCTCCATAGTCACCTTCTCCAAGACTGCTCAAGATCCTGAATACAACATTAAGTTGCCAATGTCTAACTGTGTGCTAAAGAGCAAGCAGGCTATGAAATGTCCACCTACAGTGCACTACTAACCTGTTTTTTAGGTCATGGCCACAAGTCTAATCTTCTTCTGATGTCTCCACATGTTTATAACAGTAAACTGTGACCAGGGTGAAGACTTCTCAAAATTTCATGGTCTGACTTTGGAAAATTATTTATGATCTACACTGGATACAAACATTGAAATGATTCCGGCCAAGTACATTCACACTTGAAATGAATGTTTAAAGAAAACTTTTTGCAAACTTTTTCCCCCAAAAAAATTAAAAACGGAACAATACATTTGTAAATGACAGAGAACTGAGAGTTCAAGTCGTGCTTTGAAACTGAACCTGTAATCCTGAATTACACTTCCACTTGGAAAGTTTGAATGGATTGCGCTCGATCTTCTACATTATAATACAAAAATTATAAATAATTGTAAAAAATTTCAAATTTGCATTTTAATTTCTTTCTTTTTCTAGGATTGTTCTGTACAGTTGATGTGTCATCTGATGACATGGGATAGACAAGGATAATAGCTTTTTCTACAATTTGTAATGAGACTTTTTATTACTATTTGTACCTCTGCAGCATGTAAATGAAGACAATGTGGTGCTGATGTAGAGGGATGTATGTGAAAATGTACAATATGAAGTATATATCAGCTTATAAACAGGTATTACCACCAAATCCGTATATATATATAGTCTTCACATTTTCTGACACTGTCCTGTACAAGGAGCCCATGTGAAGTCCCAATATTACCATGCAAAATATAATTCTCTTAGCCATTAGAAACCTTTAGCATGGCTAGTGCAGACCGAAGAATTATACTTTACCCTAGATTTGCAGAAAGATTACATGATGAGATCCCCAAGTGAAAGGCAGCAAAGGAGACTTATGAAAGCTACCTGCTTTGTGTAAAGTAAATATCCCCTGTACAGAACTGAGTTTATGTTATCAAAGAAAATGGGTCATTTTTTAGCTCCTCTATCTCCACAAATCTCAATATAATGTACCAATCTACCAGGTTTATGAAAAGCATTTCACCTTTTGCAGTGAATTGTGGGATTTTTTTTTAAAAATCTACATCTACATGATATACAATGTCAGAGTCAGGGATGGCTTCACTACCCAAGAGGGAACCCTAAGTAAATCCCTGGTCTCACAGGGCTTGGTGCAGTTTGGGTAAAGATGCTCAAGCGTGGGATCCCACTGTGACTTGCTGCCCAAAGGCCCACATAGATGTTTACGGGCCCTATCTATGTGAGCCAGTGGGGCAACCATTTGTGTTGCTAGCATTGGGCATTGGAGGAACATGTTGGTCCAGTGCCATGCATTCAAAGAGGATTGCTAAATTAGCCGTATCAATTTTCAACTTTTGTGTGTGTGGAGGTTATGTGCCTTTGGGGCTTTTCCCTTGATTGCTTAAAACCCTATCAATGCCCTGGGGGCAAAAGAGCCACAGTGGACCTTCTGACTACCTATTATTTTGCGTTGGTGCTCTGCATTATGAGATTTTGTTTTCTTCATTAAAGGGATTTTCCAGGATTTTACTACTGATGACCTATGCTCAAAATAGGTCATCAGTATCTGATCAGTGGGGGTCCGACACCCGACACCCCCGCCGATCAGCTGTTTGAAAAGGTACTGGCGCTCCTGTGAGCTGCCTTCTCGCAGCTGATCAAGCACATGGCCGTACATTGTACAGCAGCTGTGCTTGGTATCACTCCAAGTCCCATTCACTTGAATGGGGCTGAGCTTCTCCTAGGCCATGTGACCGATGAACATGACGTCACCTGGCCTAGGAAAAGCTGAGAAAAGGCCGTGGCACTCACGGGAGCGCCGCTGCCTTCCCAGAAAGCTGATCGGCGGAGGCCCCGGGTGTTGGACCCCCTCCGATCAGTAAAATCCCAGAAAACCCCTTTAAAGAACTATATAGAGACATGGGTAGCATCAGCACCAGTCACACTTGGCAGATACCAGGGTCCACTGGGTTTGGGGTGATCTGGGTAAAGATACCCAAGTCTAGTAGGCATTGCTCACTGGGACGTGTCATGCAGCATAGGCAATAATACATGTCAACGGACAACAGTAGGGCATTAATACGAAATCATATTCGCTGCCTGATCAAATATGGTTAAAATAAACAAGAAAAATATCTTAATTGGTTAAGCCAGATTTACATCATCATTTACTTTTCTGTTCTCCTGATCCATCAGAACACAAATGTAAAGAAAAAAAGGGATCCTGCATTCTAAGCATCCGTTATGCTCATTTATGCACATTTTACATCTGTTTTAACCATTTCTGTTCAGAGATCCGTTATTTTAGACAGAATAAGAAATCCTGCATGCAGAAGATCACCAGTAAATCAGCCTCACCAGCCAGGGGTCAATACCAGTGTCTATGGGTCCTTGTGCCAGGCCCGGGTGACACAATAATAAGTCCCCACAATACCATAGATGGAAGCTAGATACTTTGTACTTTCTAGCATATTTGTACTGCTGATTTCCTACGCGTTTCAACACCCAGTAGCTGGTGCATCTTCAGGGACTTCGATGTGAGGAATTGTTGTAAATAAAGCCCTAAGGCATGGCTATTAATGTGTGGCAGCATGTCAGGTGTTAGGATGGCCGCAAACAGCGCCCATTTTATCTGGGTCAATTCAAGGTAATTGGCGAGTGTTATCTCAGCCAGGAGTGACATGAGGGAGGGGTATTTTGTAGGTTAAAACGCCCACCATCTTCCCACACATCCGTCCACGTCACCATCTTCCTACCCTGCATTATAGACGTCTAGCATCCCCTTTGTTCATGTACCTCACTTTTAACTTTCCGTAGAGTGGACTTTAGACAGGACTTTACATAAAGGCAATCCTTCCTAAACAAACTGTAACCCTGTACGTTAACCGCTTCCCATTCCTTGTTCCAATTGCTATTTTAGATTTATTTTAAGCTGACAGCTCAGGGGACATGTCCTCTCTACTGCAGCTAGTGGCAGTTGAAGGATAGAACTGAGCATGTGCTTCCATCTTAGTGAACATGACAAAGAAATTAGAAAAAGTGCAAACAGCAGGTGGCGCTATACAGATAGATTTAATTGAATAACTCAGTGACTATGCAAAAATTTTAATTACATGCAATTACAAAAGTATTCATATTCAGGTGCTAGTTTCAAAAAAGTGTAGAATATTTTTTGGGGGACAACCCCTTTAATGTGACAAATAAGGGACCTTGTAAAAGGAAAATAAGATCCAATAGGTTCCCTAAAACAAAGCAGGAGAAGGATATTTGATTGCTAAAGCCCTTGGGTCTCACTGTGTGCAGTCGGAAAATCCACTGGGCTTCTTTACGCAACAGTTTAGTCTCCCAATTATTAGACATTATACAGGGTCATTCAGCCCATTCAATAACCAAAAAATATATATATATTTTTAACTGTATCCACTTTATCTCAATACAGGCACTGGGTCATGTGAGCTTGTGATCAGCAGAATTCCACTTGCAGCTCTGGAGGTTTCTGGAGTACAAAATTGTAGACATTTAAAACCAAAAGTTAGCTTCTAACAGATAAAGAACATGAAAAAAAGGAGAGAAAAAAACAAGGCTCGTATCTCTTTAACTCTCTAACAGGATTTCAAAGGCAATATGTCCTGTGGACTGCAATTTCTCGGCTCACATAGTGAACATGATTTCACTACCGATTACTGTGATGAGGAGAGTAGTAGAAACCAAGCACTTACCGCACATTTCAGGCTGAAGGGTCGGCGAAAGCACAGAATTAAACAGCTGGACTCTTTCTCACGTACACATCCAGCTGGACGTAGCCAAGGATTGAGATGTGTTTGCCTTGTTTCCCACCTCCATGTATTTTTACATTCATTGTCATTTTAACAGGTACCTGCTGAGCAAGACTGGCCCCATGTACCCGGAGAAGAATAAAGAACATGACATGAAGAGGACGTCTCCATTGATTGCTATAAATCCCAACGAACAGGGGTGCACCACCAATGAGGCCAGGTGAGGCGATCGCCTCAGGCAGCACCGGGTAGGGGCAAGAGGGGGTCAGCGGAAGAGCTATGGGCAATGAGCGCTTTCATTGTGGCAAAGGGGTTAGGTTAAGAAATTGGCATTGGGGGGGCGCCGTTTTAGTTTTCGCCTCAGGCAGCAGAAAGACTAGGTGCACCCCTGCCAACGAATGTTATATTAAAACACTAGGATCCTGATGTAAAAGGCTGATGTCTCACTCTATAGTCCCAGGTACTGCTAGAAATGGGGATGTGTCATCGGGCTTTTTTTATTCTCAGTATTACTGCCTATTGTAAGGGATCGCTCTCTCTCTGGGTCACCATCACAGACTTCTTCCAACACACAGGATTTTCAAGTCCAAAACAGCTTTATTTGCTGGAAAAACATTGCCAAACAAACACCTGCCCATCTAGGCTGTGACTAACACAGGTTTGGTCCTTAACCTAGTAAAACACTGTTCACACACACAGCGTTTAGATGCGGCTTCCTCAGCCATCTGGTCAAGCCCTCCTGGCTGTGACTTCCTCAGCACCTTCGGGGGGAGATGGTCCAGCAGTCCTCCTGACTGTGACCGTGCAACCTTCTAACCCTAGGCGTTGCTGGGACCCCCAAACTTTAGGCTATACTAAGCCTTGTGGCCCCTCAGCCCTCCTGGCTGAGACCACACAGAGCCTCCACAGGCTCCAACCTTTCAGGCTTCCTCAGTCATTCTCTCTCTCAGGCTCTCTCATCCTTGTGGCCCCCCCAGCCCTGCTGGCTGGGACCACACGGGCCCTCTCCAGGTCTGTTCCCTGGGGCCCTCTCTCTCACATACACAGAGGGACGTTTTATCCCTCTGTGATTGCACAGCAGGCCTCACCTGAAATCTGTCAGTTTACCGCAACACCTGTACTGGAAGGGTGTGGACCGGAAGACTCCTACTACCAACCTGTCTCCAAGTCCAAGAAATCCGGCCCATGTCACTTTAAACAAAAACTCCAACAAGCTATGCCTTACTGAAGCAGCAGCCTTTCAGGGTTTCAGTTATCTGACCCAGCTAAACTGAACAACTGGGTGAGATACACACCCCCACCACACATCTACCGTGCATTTTACTATACACATCACAACACTATGTTTAAAAAAATAAAATATATATGACAAATTCTTTTTAAAAGGTGGAGCAATACAAGAGAAGAGGGGAGGAGATAGGTGGAATGAAGTTGGGTGACTCTGTAACTAAATAATGGCTTCATAGTTGCTAAAAGTGGCAGTGACTGTCAGGGCATGCTTAGAGTTGTAGTCTAACCAGAGCCTGAGATCCACAAATGCAGATCAGAGAGAGAGCTAAGATAGAGATGTGGGAATGTCTACTTTATATATCACTAGAACATTTTCCTCCTTGCGGGCGTGCAGGGGTTTGATTGGAGTAGTGGTCATGCACTCGCCCTGCTGTTCTAGTCAATGTCTATATTGTGAACAGAAACAGGCGAGTGCAGTTCAGGATCCACCATTAACTATAGGTAAGTAGGAGAGCTCAGCTCCGCTGCATGGGTTATAGAGCATGCCCACAATACTCTCCCATAGCAGTAGATGAGTTGGCTTCTGACCGAAACGTCTTATAGCCATGTGGCTGTTGTAGAACTGCTGTTTACAGCTCAGGGCAGTAACTGAGGGAAGATGGATGCCCCCATAATTGGAGAATTTAGAGAAAGAAATATGCAGTTATACAGTAAAATGGATCAGAAAAGAATGTCTATGTAATATACCAGTCAAGAGCTTGGGGAGCATCTTTTTGTTTCATGATTTTTCTTTTTGTTTTTTCCGTATTACATACATTGTGGATTCATATTGAAGACATAAAACACAGGGGGAACATGAGTAGTAAGAGTGTTAAACCATAATGCTTCATGTTTTAGATTCTTCCATAAAGCCCTCATCTGCTTTGATGACGGCTTTCTGCACTGTTGGTAATCTCTCATTCAGCATCATGAGGTAGTCATCTGTAATGTTTTTTTTAATTAAGGCCTTGTTCACATATCAGTTATTTGATCAGTTATTTCCATCAGTTATTCTGAGCCAAAACCAGGTGCAGTTCAAAAACACAGAACAGGTGCAGATCTTTTCATTATACCTGATCTCTGTGTAGTGACCACTTCTGGTTTAGGCTGACAATAACTGATGGAAATAACTGATCAAATAACTGATATGTGAACAACCCCTAACAGGTATGCCTTGTCAAGAGTAAATTTGATGAATGTGTTGCCTTCATAATGTGTTTGAGGCCATCAGTTGTGTTATGCAGAGGTAGGGTCGGTGCTCAGTTCCAAACAGTGTTTAGCCTCATCTTACTACTGTTCTCATCCACATTATGGCAAGAACCAAGTAACGAGAAACAGCAGTCCATCATTACTTGAAGACAAGTAAGTCAATCCAAAAATATCCAGAACTTTGAATGTATCAAGTGCAGTCAGGAAAACCATTAAACGCTATGATGAAACTGGCTCTCGTGATGACAACCCCAGTAAAGGAAGACCAACAAGTTACCGCTGCTGCAGAAGATAAGTTCATTAGCATTACTGGCCTCAAAAACCATTAATTCCGGTCTCAGAAACCACAAAAACACAGCTCAGATCAGAGTCTACATAAATGCTTCACAGACATGAAGTATCAGACACATCTGAACATCATCTGTTCAGAAGAGACAGTGAGAATTGGGCCTTTATGGTGGAATTGCTGCAAAGAAGCCACTACTGAGGAACAACAATGAGAAGACGAGAATTGGTGGAGCCAAGAAACTCAAGGAATGGGCATTAGACCTGTGAAAATCTGTACTTTGATCTGATGAGTTAAAAATGTACATTTTTGGCTCCAAGCACCATGTCTTCGGTAGACGCAGAAAAGGTGAGTGGATGGTTTCTACATGTGCAGTTCCCACCATAAAGCTTGGAGAAGGAGATATTATGATGTGGGGGTGTTTTCTAGGTGACATTGTTGGTGATTCATTCAAAATTCAAGACACATTTTACCAGCCTGGCTACCACAGCATAACGTCCCCCATCCGGTATATGCTTAGGCTGGTTTCACATCCGCTCTTTTAACTCCAGCAGTCAGTTCCGGTGAAGGAACAGACTGCCAGAGTTCACCGTATCCAGCATTGCCAGATACCACAGTTCACCTCCGGATCCCCAATCACTGTAACGGGATCCGGCCGGAATTCGGCCACTTTCCGGCATATATGCCGACCTTCGCCAGACAAAAAAATGCTCATAATTAAAAGCGCAAATGTGAACCCAGCCTTAAGGGCCCTTTACATGCGCTAGATAATTGAGAGAAATGTTCATTAGTTATAATCTGGCAGTATAAAAGTGCCGCCAATTACCCCTTGAACGAGCACAACGCTCATTGGGTAATAGATCATTCATGCGGACAAAAAAATCGACATTTGCCGGCAGCAGATTGTGCTGTGTAAATGCGATCTGCTTCTTGCAAACAATGAGATTGCATAGGAAAGAGTGATGGCATTAGTGATCGCTCCTCCCCATACTGTAGAGGAGATCGATGCATGTAAATGCAGCAGTCTCCTCCACTGATGAGCAAAGGGTCCTTTAGAGGAACCATCGTGTTTTTGAACCGGACAATGACCTCAAACACACCTCCAGGCTATGTAAGGGCTATCTGACCAAGAAGGAAAGTGATAGAATGCTACGTCAGATAACATGGCCTCCACAATCACCCATTCTTCAACCAATTTAAATGGTTGCGAAAGAGTTGGGCCACAAATTGTACGGAAAACAGTCAAGTGCTTGGCTCCAATGTGAATTCCTTCAAGACTGTTGGAAGACCATTCCAGGCGACTACCTCATGAACATGATTTAGAGCAGGGATGCCCAACCTGCGGCCCTCCAGCTGTTGCAAAACTACAACTCCCAGCATGCCCGGACAGCCTACAGCTTTCAGACTACAGCAGGGTTTGATGGGAGTTGTAGTTTTACAGTACCTGGAGGGCCGCAGGTTGGGCATCCCTAGTTTAGAGAATGCCAAGAGTGTGCAAAGCTGTCTTTGAAGAATACAAAACATAAAACGTATTCTGGTCTTTTTCTTTGCTACTTAATTCCATAGTGTTCCTCTATCGTCGTCATGCCTGCAATATGAATCTACAATGTGGAAATTAAAAAATAAAATAAAAAAAAATATGGAATTAAAAGATGTGTCCAAACTTTTGAAAGGTACTGTTTTTGATAAGGTGATACATTACCTTTAACAGACGGAGCAACACAAAAGGGAGGAGGGAGCAGGGACTATGCATTTCTATGAAGCCTGGAAGAGACTGTCGGGACATGCTGGAGAGTCACACATGCAGATGACTGATACAGGACGAGGCTTCCTGCCTGCTTTATATATCACTAATTCCACAGATTCTGATTAAATTACACGTCCAATGGAAAATGTAATGAATGCACATTAGGCCAATAACACAGCACTAATGGGAAATAGCAGATGGCACTGGAGATAGATCACTGCAGATCCGGGGTTCTGGGATAGCGCTATACAATGCCCTGTGATGGCTTTCATCTGATCTAAGTGTTTTATCAGCAGATTGCTATAGAAGCAGACGATGTATAGCAGAGCTGACACCTAGGCAAAAACAGATTAACATAAACTGAAAGTAGTCAGGGCATGGCTGTGATATCTTTACCTCCACAGCAAGAGTTCGAAAAGAATGCAGGACCAAGAAATGAGGAGATGACACAACAGAAGTGTACACATGTGGGAGAGATAGATAGATAGATAGATAGATAGATAGATAGATAGATAGATAGATAGATAGATAAAAATAACAAATCAGGCAGCACTCTCAAAAAAATAAAAGGCAAATCAAAATATATTTACCCATGTGGGACGTGCGACATTTCGGCTCGAGAGTGCTGCCTGATTTTTGTTATTGGATTGCTGTCAGGTCACTGGGCTTGCACCTCAGCTGTACTGTGCGGTGCTGCCGATATCTTTTTTCTTTTGTAGATAGATAGAAGATAAATAAATAGATATTAGATAGATAGATAGATAGATAGATAGATAGATAGATAGATAGATAGATAGATAGATAGATAGATAGATTGATCTACGTCATTACTATGCAGTTGGTCTCCTCTTTGTTCTACCCACCTTAACTTTCCAGTAGTCATTGCATTATCATCACAAACAATTAAAATAATAGATATCACCTCCGTACAGACAACACAGGAATACCATTCACAATACGTAATTTCACAGTTTATCTACTCCCCCTCCCTGCACAATGAACTCTGCACAAGTGCCTGATGAGCATCAACAACTCTTCTTCTGAGGTTATCTAAAATCTCATTGGTTCGTGTTATGATACACTTCCACAAATGTGTTGTGAAGATCTCTGTTCTTTACATAAAACAGGTCACCCACTTACACCTGATTGTCACCCCATTGATTGCAAACACCTGACTCTAGTTTCACCATCAAATTATCTGCTAATCCTAAAGGTTCACATACTTTTACTACTCACAGACATGTAATATTGGATAGCTTTTCTCAATAAATACCATATTTTTCGCACTATGAGACGCACTTTTTTCCCTCCAAAGTGGGAAGAAAATGTCTTATGTGTGCGTCTTATGGGGTGTATGCTAATAAGCCTCCATTATGGAAGTACTCATTAGTACAGGAAGTAGTGAATACAGTGCTCCCCTGGCTCTGCACTCACCGCTTTCTTGTCCTCAACCGCTACCTGTGCTGTGCCTGCACACAGTGTGAGGACTTCGGCTTGCAGTGGCCTCACGCGGTGCGCAACGGTATGTAGATGTGAGGAACAGCTGCGGTGGTGTTCCTGACTAGGAGAGGTAAGTTAATTGTTTTTTAATGTCTGCTTGGGAGTCATTCACATTGGGCTCTGATCTAAGGTCTGCTTGGGGGGGGGATCATTCACATTGGGGCTCTGAACTGAGGCCTGCTTGATGGGGTCATTCACATTGGGGGTCTGATCTGAGGTCTGCTTGGGGGGAAATTCACATTGGGGGTCTGAATGGGGTTTTTCACATTGGGGCTGTGATCTGAATCTGAGGTCTGACTTGAGGTCCGATTAACATTGGGGCTCTGATTGGGGCGTATTTTCCTCCTCTAAAACCTAGGTGTGTCTTATGGGTGAAAAAGATTGTAAATGACCAAGTGTAATATTTTTGTCTCATTTAGTAACATAGTAACATAGTTTATAAGGCCGGAAAAAGACATCTGTCCATCCAGTTCGGCCTGTTTTCCTACAAGTTGATCCAGAGGAAGGCAAAAAACCCCTGTGAGGTAGAAGCCAGTATTCCCCACTTTACGGGAAAAAAATTCCTTCCCGACTCCAATCAGGCATCAGAATTACTCCCTGGATCAACGACCCCTCTCTAGTAACTATAACCTGTAATATTATTACCCCCCAGCAATACATCCAGGCCCCTCTTGAACTCTCTTAGTGAACTTACCATCACCACCTCCTCAGGCAGAGAGTTCCATAGTCTCACTGCTCTTACCATAAAGAATCCTCTTCTATGTTTATGTACAAACCTTCTTTCCTCCAGACGCAGAGGATGTCCCCTCGTCACAGTCCTGGAGATAAATAGGTGATGGGAGAAATCTCTGTACTGACCTCTGATATATTTATACATAGTTATTAGATCTCCCCTCAGTCGTCTTTTTTCTAAAGTGAATAAGCCTAATTTGGTTATCATTATTTACTTTTAGGACTTCTGTGAAAATGTAATGTAGCTTTAGGCCAAATTTATGCGAAAATCTTCTGAATGGTTCACAAATTTTGGAGCACCAATGTAAACTTTATTTAAACAATAGGTAATTTTCTGATTAAATATTCCCTTTAACAGCTTCTTTTTAACAATATCAAGACTTTAGTGTGCGCACTTTCCATCATCAGCAGCCATTTGAGCAGCTTGTCTCTATACTAAAGCAGGTCTCTCCTCCCCTATCCCAGCAGGAAGTCGCAGCATTATGCAAAGCATCCAGTCAACAGCTCCATGCCTTCTACCCAATCCGCTGAGTGTAACCATAAAGTAAAACAAAGCGATGCAGCCCCTTTAAATGAGCTGAAAACATTCTTTCTTCCTGGAGTTATTTTGTCAGGAACATTGATATGCGTCATTTTAATTGCCCCTTTACAACAGCTGCCAGGCTTTAATGTGTGCACATTGTATCAGTTTATAATTCACTGATTAAAATGAAAAACAGGGAACTAAACCATGGCCGGGCCCCTGATTACAGAGCGCGCAGCTTCTCTCCCTCGTACTAACTCTGTATTTTCCACTGTTGATACAAATATAATTATAGGCCTTTCTTCCAATTCCTGTGTCTTCTGCTTCCAGCTGAGCACTTAATAAGGCTGATGTATGGAGCCAAGCCACCACAGAGGTGGTGGGTGTTCTCAGCTACAATTCCCCCTCCTGCATAGAAAGTATGAACTGAAATAACATTCGGTTAGGTTACTTTGTAGATAATATTACCTCCGAATGCCTTACATCAAGTTGTCACTTGTATCACATTACAACCACCCAATTATTTGAATTTTCTATTGATGTTACCAATGTATGGTCTCTTCAACAGCCATTTGAGCAGATCTGTGTCCATATTGTGAACTAAGGCAGCTCTTTCTCCTCTCTCCCAGCAGGAAGTTCCAGCACCCAGTCAGCTCTATGACATCTAGCCAATCAGCTGAGCACATCCAAACCCTTGTTTATCTTGCCCTGAAGATAAGGAAACCCTCAGGGCTAGCAAATGATCGGCTCCTCTGCAATCTACAGCAGGAGATTAAGGCCAAGTTCACACTTCAGTTATTTAGTCGATTATCTCCATCAGTGATTGTGAGCCAAAACCAAGTGCAAGTCAAAAACACAGAACAGGTGCAGATCTTTCCAATACACCTGATCTCTGAGTAGGCTTCATTCTTGGTTTTGGCTCACAATAAGGGCCCTTGCACAGGACCGTATGCCCTCCGAGACGTACGGTCCTTGAGCGGGCCATATGTCCCGGAGCGGCATTGATCGTGCACAGGGGAGCACAGAGCTTCATAGATTACAATGATGCTGTGCACATTGGGCCGCCAGCGGGCTTATTTTCACGCACTCATATGATCTTGTGAGTGCGGGACAATAGACTCGCGGATAGCCCGACATGCACAGCATCATAGTAATCTATGAAGCTCTGTGCTCCCCTGTGCACGATCAATGCCGCTCTAGGACATAAGGCCCGCTCAAGGACCGTACGTCTCGGAGGGCATACAGTCATGTGCAAGGGCCCTAACTGATGGAAATAACTGACGTGTGAACTCAGCCTTACTGTGCTTGATGGGCAGAAGGGCTTCCACCAAGGACTCAGCTCCAATCAAGTCATGGATGTCTGCATCTGGACAAAGTCGGTCCTAAATGGACAAGTCTTTCAATAACTTACATTTTGGTGGAGATATATTGTGAATATATGACAAAAAGTCCTGCTGACGCTCAGGCCAGTTGCAAGTTATCATAAGGAGATGGTGTGAATCCAAATCATCATCATCCACATCAATGTCGAAGCCAGAGGTAGGATGAGTTGTCATAGGGACACAAGAAGATGCAGGCATTGGGTCTTTATCTTCCAACTCAGCCAAGACATTGGATACACAAAGAGTTTTACTACCCCCCCCTCCCCCCTTCACACCCGTATTCATGGCCCACAATGAAACACTTCACAATTTGGTGTAATAGATGGCCACGCTCTTCACACCTCTGGGCTAATTACACTCATGCACAGTATGCCACCGTTCCTTCTTCATAAGCACGTGAGATAGCTCCAAGCCCTGGACGCTCACACGTGTACTTTTTCCGATACGACATCATCTACATGAAGCTCGTGGTTCTTACGTCTGAGGTGATAATTGTGCAGAGAAGAGGAAGGCACCCTAATAAATATCACCTCGCACAGGACTGTCTTGGCATAAGTATTGTCAGAATCAGTTCATGGTTGATCACACACAGAGTATACGGTATACAGGCACATACACAGAACACACTTACACATACGTATAGAACTATGTATTTAACAGACATGATACAGTCGTCCCCAGTTTATCTATTGTGTATGTAATCTTATGATTAATGGGGCCGAGGTGCTTTCCTTTACATTTATTGACCTTACAATTCATCCCGCACGTTCTTCTCCATGCCACCGGCTTATCTAGGTGCTTCTGTAATATTAGGCCAAACACAGATCCTTGTGTCACCCCACTGCACCCAGTCCAGATCCTTGTGTCACCCTGTTGCTGATAGTACAGATCATTGTGGTACCCCACAGCTCCACGTACAGATTCTAATGGTACCCTGCTGCACCCTTTACAGATCCTAGTGGTACCCTGGTACTCCAAGTACAAATTCTTGTGGTACCCCACTGCTCCCAGTACAGATCCCTGTGATACGGTGTAGCTCAGAGTACAGATCCTTGTGGTACCCCACTGCTCACCGTACAGATCCTTGTGGTACCCCACTGCTCACCGTACAGATCCTTGTGGTACCCCGCTGCACCCAGTACAGATCCTTGTGGTACCCCACTGCTCACCGTACAGATCCTTGTGGTATCCTGCTGCTCCCAGTACAGATCCCTGTGATACCGCGTAGCTCAGAGTACAGATCCTTGTGGTACCCCGCTGCACCCAGTACAGATCCTTGTGGTACCCCACTGCTCACCGTACAGATCCTTGTGGTAACTTGCTGCACCCAGTACAGATCCTTGTGGTACCCTGCTGCTCCCAGCACAGATCCTAGTGGTACCCCACTGCTCACCGTACAGATCCTTGTGGTACCCCACTGCTCACCGTACAGATCCTTGTGGTACCCCACTGCTCACCGTACAGATCCTTGTGGTACCCCACTGCTCACCGTACAGATCCTTGTGGTACCCCACTGCTCACCGTACAGATCCTTGTGGTACCCTGCTGCTCCAGTACAGATCCCTGTGATACCCCGCTGCTCCCAGCACAGATCCTTGTGGTACCATGCTGCTCCCAGTACAGATCCTTGTGGTACCATGCTGCACCCAGTACAGATCCTAGTGGTACCTGCTGCTCCCAGTACAGATCCTTGTAGTACCTGCTGCTCCCAGTACAGATCCCTGTGATACCCCGCTGCTCCCAGTACAGATCCTTGTGGTACCCTGCTGCTCCCAGTACAGATCCCTGTGATACCCCGCTGCTCCCAGTACAGATCCCTGTGATACCCCGCTGCTCCCAGTACAGATCTTTGTGGTACCATGCTGCACCCAGTACAGATCCTTGTAGTACCTGCTGCTCCCAGTACAGATCCCTGTGATACCCCGCTGCTCCCAGTACAGATCTTTGTGGTACCATGCTGCACCCAGTACAGATCCTTGTAGTACCTGCTGCTCCCAGTACAGATCCCTGTGATACCCCGCTGCTCCCAGTACAGATCCTTGTGGTACCCTGCTGCTCCCAGCACAGATCCTAGTGGTACCCCCACTGCTCACCGTACAGATCCTTGTAGTACCTGCTGCTCCCAGTACAGATCCCTGTGATACCCCGCTGCTCCCAGTACAGATCCTTGTGGTACCCCACTGCTCACCATACAGATCCTTGTGGTACCTGCTGCTCCCAGTACAGATCCTTGTAGTACCTGCTGCTCCCAGTACAGATCCCTGTGATACCCCGCTGCTCCAGTACAGATCCTTGTGATACCCCGCTGCTCACCGTACAGATCCCTGTGATACCCCGCTGCTCACCGTACAGATCCCTGTGATACCCCGCTGCTCCCAGTACAGATCCTTGTGGTACCCCCACTGCTCACCATACAGATCCCTGTGATACCCCGCTGCTCCCAGTACAGATCCTAGTGGTACCCCACTGCTCACCGTACAGATCCTTGTGGTACCCCACTGCTCCCAGTACAGATCCTAGTGGTATCCTGCTGCTCCCAGCACAGATCCTAGTGGTACCCCACTGCTCCCAGTACAGATCCTTATAGTACCTGCTGCTCAGTACAGATCCTAGTGGTACCCCACTGCTCCCAGTACAGATCCCTGTGATACCGCGTAGCTCAGAGTACAGATCCTTGTGGTACCATGCTGCTCCAGTACAGATCCTTGTAGTACCTGCTGCTCCCAGTACAGATCCCTGTGATACCCCGCTGCTCCCAGTACAGATCCTTGTGGTACCCCACTGCTCACCATACAGATCCCTGTGATACCCCGCTGCTCCCAGTACAGATCCTAGTGGTACCCCACTGCTCACCGTACAGATCCTTGTGGTACCCCACTGCTCCCAGTACAGATCCTAGTGGTATCCTGCTGCTCCCAGCACAGATCCTAGTGGTACCCCCACTGCTCCCAGTACAGATCCTTATAGTACCTGCTGCTCAGTACAGATCCTAGTGGTACCCCACTGCTCCCAGTACAGATCCCTGTGATACCGCGTAGCTCAGAGTACAGATCCTGTGATACCGCGTAGCTCAGAGTACAGATCCTTGTGGTACCATGCTGCACCCAGTACAGATCCTAGTGGTACCATGCTGCACCCAGTACAGATCCTAGTGGTACCATGCTGCACCCAGTACAGATCCTAGTGGTACCCTGTTGCTCCCAGTACAGATCCTAGTGGTACCCCACTGCTCACCGTACAGATCCTTGTGGTACCTGCTGCTCCCAGTACAGATCCTTGTGGTACCCCACTGCTCACCGTACAGATCCCTGTGATACCCCACTGCTCCCAGTACAGATCCCTGTGATACCCCACTGCTCCCCAGTACAGATCCTTGTGGTACCCTGCTGCTTCCAGTACAGATCCTAGTGGTACCTCACTGCTCACCGTACAGATCCTTGTGGTACCCCACTGCTCCCAGTACATCATCCAACCTGGATTTTTTTTTTTACTCCAGAAGACTTGTGGAACCCACGTCTGGATAGGTTAGAGCAGTTTTGGTGGCACAAGGTGGACCTATATCATATTAGGTGGTTTTCATGTTATGTATATACATAAACACATAAACACACGTATACAGTCAGATTTACATATACAGTATATACACCCATATGGACAAATACTAATTACTGCTGCCCCGTGACCACATGCTCAGCCCCCATGTACATTTCTCTGGACATCTCAGCTGTACAGATCAAAAGGATGGACGCAGACGGATTGAGGCACAATAGATTTATGGAGATTGGAGAAAAACATTTTAATTCTAAACCAAAAAGAAAGCCCCCACGCTTAATTTAAAAAAAAAAAAAAAAAAAAAACACACCTGATGTCCTTGTCAGTAATTTATTACCAATATTCCTACATGACTAGCGCCCCCTGGCTACATAAATGAAATGGTTGCATGAAGGACACAGCAGTAAGGTGTATGTGTGCAACAGCAACACTTAGGGGGAAGATTTATCAACACTGCTATAAAGGAAAACTGGCTTAGTTGCCCATAGCAACCAATCAGATTGCACGTTTCGTTTTCCAAAGGAGCTCTGAAAAAAGAAAGGTGGAATCTGATTGGTTGCTATGGGCAACTAAACCAGTTTTCCTTTACAGCAGTGTTGATAAATCTTCCCCCTGATTGGTTGCTATGGGCAACTAAACCAGTTTTCCTTTACAGCAGTGTTGATAAATCTTCCCCCTATCAACACTGCTGTAAAGAAAAACTGGCTTAGTTGCCCATAGCAACCAATCAGATTCCACCTTTTATCAGAGCTCCTTTGGAAAACGAAAGCAACTAAGCCAATCAGATTGCACCTTTCGTTTTCCAAAGGAGCTCTGAAAAATGAAAGGTGGAGTCTGATTGGTTGATATGGACAGCTAAGCCAGTTTTCCTTTACATCAGTCATCCGTGATATATTTGTATTGAACTTTATCCCCATTTCAGTGAATGGGTCTAAACTGCTATACCAGACACAGGTCATGGGCTTGAGAGGCGCTGTTTCCAGGAACAAAGCGCTCTTTGTAATGCTGGATGACCTCTTTACTGTCCCTCTGAACACCCCCTTCCTCTGTACATACAAAGCTGCTCTTCCTGGATCAGGTTACAACAGCCGGCAATCATCTCTGGCTGCTGTAACTTCCGGTCTCCCTTATTATGCACACCTACCCAACTGTGCCACCCCCCCCCTACTAAAACCAGCAGTGCACAATGCTGTAAATAAAGTCAAGACCGATAAATAAAACATTTTTTATTAAATCACTTAGACTTGAAAAAAGTCACATAATGTAATGCACTTAACTGTTCTGGATCTGTGATAAGTGCTCTGTACAGCACCAACCCAATGGATTGACTGTGCTTTATAAATAAAACATATGTACATAAAAAACAAGCACAATTTAACCCCTTAAATGATTCACAAGCCCGTAAGTGGTGGTTACAGAACTTGTAGCAAGTAAGACATTAAGAGAGCAAATAATCATAAACTAATAAAAACATTAAAAAAACACCAACGTACAAGTGAAATTACCATCGAGAGAGAACGGTGGCGTCAGCAAAACCGACTCCTAGTGCAATCAGACTTTTTTTTTCTGCAGACCACGCGAGTTTGACTGCAGGTAAGGCAAGGAATGGGTCACTTTATTGTGCAAAGTCAAGGGAGACGGTGCCACGTGGGCAAGAAGCCCGACCACTGGGCAGATCAAATCTTGAGGTACAGGTCTAGATGAACTAGAGTCACTAGTCTTCTTTCCATTGCCGATTAGGAACAGTCAGACATTTAAAAAAACAGGTAGAACATTAACAATTACAGTTTAAAGAGCACAAGGAGTTAAATTCCAGCAGCCGATCCAACGCCATCCATCGTCCTGAAACGCTATAAAAGAGGATTTCATCGAAGAAGCTCAGTTCACACTTACATCTACAAATAACATTGAGGGACTTGGCAAATACTTAGCTTTCCTTCTCTTGTATTGATCTTGTGTCACAGGCAGAACATTTAACAGAGAGAAGGCTGTTTGTTTCTAGCTCTACCTTCACATCTGGCAACACCCCCTGCTGGTTCAGTGTCTGGGCTAGGTTTTTTTACACTCAAATTGAATCTTAAGCAAAAGGGAATCTGGAACCATGGCAAATAACCTCTAAAGCAGGGATGCTCCACCTGTGGCCCTCCAGCTGTTGCAAAACTACAACTCCCAGCATGCCCAGACAGTCTACAGCAGGGGTGGCCAGCCTGAGGCTCTCCAGCTGTTGCAAAACTACAACTCCCAGCATGCCCAGACAGTCTACAGCAGGGGTGGCCAACCTGAGGCTCTCCAGCTGTTGCAAAACTACAACTCCCAGCATGCCCAGACTTCCTACAGCTATTAGCCTACAGCAAGGCATGGTGGAAGTTGTAGTTTTACAACATCTGGAGAGCCGCAGGTTGGCCATGCCTGGTCTACAGCTATCAGCTGGGCATGATGGGAGTTGTAGTTTCACAACAGCTGGAGGGCAGCAGGTTGAGCATCCCTGCCTTAGAGGTTATGTGCCATGGTCCCAGTTTTCCTTTTGCTTAAGATTTAATTTGAGTGTAAAAAAACCTAGCCCAGACACTGAACCAGCAGGGGGTGTTGCCAGATGTGAAGGTAGAGCTAGGAACAAACAGCCTTCGGGTAGGTTTCGGGGGTCAAAATGTATTTATTTTTAGAGGAAACAGTGCCACACTTTCCCAATGGATGTGTCTGGTATTGCAGCTTGTACCCGCTGCTGTGCAGACCACAAACAGACATGGAGGAGTTACTCTTCTACACCCAATAACCCCTTTAGAAGGCTCCAAAGTGGGCGCTTTTTTTGTGTCTGTAGGACCAGGACCCCCTGTGGTCCAACAGAATACGGGTTCATTGATGCATCATGCTCCAACAGAAGGTCCGCTATAAACGCTCCGTCAGCCAGGAACCATAAGTATGGCAGGTGTAAGCAGAAGAAGTTCCAGAAGAATTACGAATGCAGCTCTGGCTGTGACTGGAGTATAAGACACAACTGAGAGAAGCAAAGCTAAATTTTTGTAAACGTCCTCGACATTATATGTAGATTAAATCAAGATCTCTTCTTCCAGACCTTCTTTTTCTAGTAAATACCAGTATTCCCTGTGAACTAGCAATTCTGGTGCATTTTTCTTAGAATTCTGTGTTGTGCTGTTCCTCTGTTATTCCTCCTGAATATTTATGAAAAACTGCTTGGTCAAAAGGGGTGAATTCATGCCCAATGACAGAATCGGCACCGATTTAGTTATGTCAGCCTCTGTGGGGACACATCCCCCAACTGGTAATACCCAGCCGTTTAGGTAGGAGGAATAACAGAGGAATAGCATAAAGCATGGTGATAAGAAAAAAATGCTGTGGAATTGTTACTTTTACGAAGAATACAATATAAAAAAAAAAAAAAAAAAAAAAAAAAAAAAACACCACAGGTCATGTTTAAAATTGGGTTAATCGATTAGAAATTAGACAGTCGGTAATTTTTCTTATTCCTCCCCCATTTTGTAATCTTCCTATAAGAAACTTGCTTTCAATGACAAATCTTACAAGCCACCTGAAGCCTTCAAGACATAGAAAAATATTTCTCTTATAAACCCCTCCGACGTCCTTCCCGTCTGTGCTTCATGTCATGTAAAAATATATTAAAAAAAAAATCTAATCGAGTCCTACACATAATCTTCTAGAAGGTTACAGTGACCGTTAATAGGTGTGGTGCCCTTTAAGGACCGCCATTACTAACAGGATCATGGAAACGTACAGAACATGAAGTCTTCATATCACCGCCAGGTACGTTGTGCTCTTCGTCATTACAATAGACATTCAACAAATGGTATAAAACGTCCAACAAACAGTATAAAACATGTCTTGTGCCGGTACGGATCCGATCCGGACCTCCCCCTGTGAACGGAGACGTGAGGGGGTCTGAGCGGGTACAGTCTTTCTGGTTTAGGAGACAGAGGCGATCACTTGCTGGAATGTTTCAGGCTCTTCAGGCCAGAGGTGCTCAGTGTCCGGGATCTCTGCCTGAGCGTCAGCTTCCCGGGAAGCTCAATGTTCTCAAACATGGGGCTCTCTATGATTTCTTCAGCTTCGGGCCGCTCGCTTGGGATACGAGAAAGCATGTGCCGGACCATGGTGTGCTGCGCAGGACAGAGACACAAGTAGTCAGAGAAGTTTTACAGCACATAGACATGGCCACCAAAGTGCTGTACTGCATTACTTATCCTGTACTGATCCTGAGTTACATCCTGTATTATACCCCAGAGCTGCGCTCACTATTCTGCTGGTGCAGTCACTGTGTACATACATTACTTATCCTGTACTGATCCCGAGTTACATCCTGTATTATACTCCAGAGCTGCACTCACTATTCTGCTGGTGCAGTCACTGTGTACATACATTACTTATCCTGTACTGATCCTGAGTTACATCCTGTATTAAACTCCAGAGCTGCACTCTCTATTCTGCTGGTGGAATCACTGTGTACATTACATTACTTATCCTGTACTGATCCTGAGTTACATCCTGTATTAAACTCCAGAGCTGCACTCACTATTCTGCTGGTGCAGTCACTGTGTACATACATTACTTATCCTGTACTGATCCTGAGTTACATCCTGTATTAAACTCCAGAGCTGCACTCTCTATTCTGCTGGTGGAATCACTGTGTACATTACATTACTTATCCTGTACTGATCCTGAGTTTCATCCTGTATTATACTCCAGAGCTGCACTCACTATTCTGCTGGTGCAGTCACTGTGTACATACATTACTTATCCTGTACTGATCCTGAGTTACATCCTGTATTATACTCCAGAGCTGCACTCTCTATTCTGCTGGTGGAATCACTGTGTACATTACATTACTTATCCTGTACTGATCCTGAGTTACATCCTGAATTATACTCCAGAGCTGCACTCACTATTCTGCTGGTGGAGTCACTATGTACATGCAATATATCGAGTTACAGTTTGCATTATACTCCAGAGCTGCATTCTCAATTCTGCACGCTTCAGAGCTGAAACCTCCCCGCATTCTTTGCCTGCACAGAGTTTGTTCTGATGCCTTGTAACTGTAGAGAGTTTCAGTTTTTCCTAATGAGTAAACTGAACAGGATTTAAAACCCCACATCAGACTGACATCTGAAGCCTGCAGCATTATAAATACAGCTCTGGAGTAGAACAAAAGCTGTAACTTCTAAATGAACAATTTAAAGTGGACAGCCCCCTATGTTGCACAAGTATACGGCTAGAGCTCAGAGGTGACCTTGGGTAACTTTGTGTACCCCTTAGCCTAAAGGCGGTCATAAAACACTTACCTCTTGGGGATATTGCTGTGTGAACAGGGCTGGAAACTTCAGGTCTCGCAAGTCTGTTAATATCTACAGGAAAATAAAATGAATTTAATGGAACCGGTTCTCCATCCGTCCATTAAAGTGAAGTGAAATACTGATAGAGTTGTGCGCTCCTATAGGACAGAGGTGGTCTTCACTGAATGGAAAGGCGGGGGCCTCCATCAGTAAGTAGATGCTATAGGTATGTGTTTGCATCACACAGTCCTCAGATAAAGGATTGGACCTGAGGCCACAGTGCCACCTAGTGGACAACCTGGATAGTACATGCATGGAAAGAGAAACTCTCAGCTTGGTCCACGTGTGGAGCCCTGAGGTCATGAACACCAGTCACCTTAGTAATACCCAGAGCGGTCACCTACCTGCACTCTCTCCATATTGGTACTGAACGGATACAGCAGCTCAAATAAGATGAGTCCCAGGGAGAAGATGTCCACCTTGTGAGAGTAACTCTGGCCGCACATCTGGAGACAAGCAGAAGACGTCTTAGGAACGATCGGTCGGACCACAGACAACAGGATGACATCGCCGTCACTTACCTGTTCAGGGCTCATGTACAGTTTGGTCCCCACTTGCCCGGTGTGTCGGGCATAGGCTGGCATGGGTGTCAGAACGGCTTCTTCATCTTCTTCTTGGTCCATCTCGGTCACCAACCCGAAGTCTCCGACCTTCACCACATCGTCTATTGTAAAGAATATGTTGGAAGGCTGCAAAGTGAAAGAGGAGGAGTTCATCAAGACCATTATAGTGTGCCTGGAGAGGTCACATGACCATAAATAGATCCCGAGTGGGCGGGCTCCAACTAGAACATTGGGACCACCCCTATAAATGCTCATTCTGGAGGTGTTCAGCATTCAGAATACGGCTCCCTAGTAGTCACAGCAGAGCCCCTCCCACGTTCATAGTACTTACTGGAGGGTGCTGTATAGTTCCAGAGCTACTCTGAAACAGCTAAACAGTGGGGGGCGGAGCATTGGCCCCCCACCAATCAGATACTAAGGCAAGGCCAGCAATAGACCCCACTTGACACACAAGGAATTCATGCTTAAAGGGGTTCTCCGGGAATTAAGAAAATTAAAATACTTAAATATTACTTTATTATAAATCTTTCCCAAATACCTTACATTAGTTATAATGGCTCGTTTTGCCTAGCGAGCAATCATTAGGAGAAACAAAATGGCCGCCGTCCTATTAGTACACACAGAACCTGTCCTAATCACACAGGAGGACAAGTTACTTCACAACACTGAGGTAAAGAGCTGCCTCATTCTCCTCTCCTACTTGTCCTGATCCTGAATACAGATAAGATCTTCAGCTGAATCTCTGTAGGAATGTAGTTCATGAGTAGACATGGAGTACAGAGAGGAGGTGGGGGTGTGGTAATCAGCAGCAGCTCTTGTATCCAGTCTCCATTACCACAGTCTGTCCTGTCCGTCCTCTGTACTTCATGTCTTCTCATGAACTCCATTCCTACAGAGATTCATCTGAAGATCTTATCATCTGTATTCAAGATCATAATCCCTGACAGTCAGAGCAGAGAGGAGGATGAGGCAGCTCTTTACCTCATATTTCATACAATATGACAGGTGAAGTCCAAGCAACAGAGGAGAAATCACTGTTAGAAATCAAGTCGGGAATAACTGCCAGTAAAACCTGTTTTTACTTTCATTTTCAGCTGCATTCACAGCAACCAGATTTCTATCAGCGATATCTTCCTCTGTCCTGAACATATTGCTGTCATTCTGGTATTGTCTGAAAGCTTGGAATGTCTGCTTTCAAACAAGATCAGTTGCGTGTTTAGGAGGTAGCAGCATCTAAGGCCTCATGCACACGTCTAAGTAGCGGCCGTCACACGGCCATTTTTGGTGCCAATGTTAGCCTATGGGGCTATTCACATGGCCTTTTATTTAACGGCCAGTGAATAGTGTCCATCCAGAAATAGGACATGTCCTATTTCTGGGCCGTTTCCACGGACCGACTGCCCCATTGAGATCAATGGGGCCATTTTTAACGGCCGAGCGACCGGATTGCTCCCGTCTAACGGCCGTTAAAAACGGGTACCCTGTGGCTACTCACCCTAGCCACTTGCCTGCGCAGGTCAGTCTCTTGCTTCTTCATTGAGCAGGCCCCGCTGATGGACCTGCGTTATGAGCAGGTCCTTCGGCAGATCCTGTGTGTGAGAGAAGACTGCTGCAGCGCGAGCAAGTGGAGAAGGTGAGTTTTTTTTTTTTATTTTGAATCCTCAAAAAGCAGCTGTGGGGGCATTTATGTAAGATGGTGGCCTACATAGGACATTAAAAAAATTCCTACACTATGGGGGACATTATTTTAGCTGGGGCACTAGGACATTATGGGCATCATGGGGGTCATGATTATAGTTGGAGGCAAGAAATAACTGCCAATCCAATTCATCAATTTTTCATGTCCGTTTTTAACGGACATGAAAAACTGATGCAAAATGGCCATTAAAAACTGACAGTGTGTCTGTTTTTAACGGAGTTTTTTTTCACGGTCGTGTGCATGAGGCCTAAAGCAGCCCCTCCCCCCTCCAGTTATCTACTTTTCACACTGGTGGAGCTCCTCTCTGGCAAAACAGTTAGGGGCTTAAAGGGGTCCTCTCACTTCAGCAAATGGCATTTATGCAGAGAAAGTGAATACAAGGCATACATGTATTGTGATTGACCATATTGCTTCCTATTCATCCCATTATACACCACTGCTGAAGCAAATAGGAGGTGACCAGGACAGCATCTGCTGCACATACATGCCCATGTGTGTTCCCATGGTCCCGGCCACAAGGGAAGCCGGTGGTTTTTCCTTTATTGTGGAAGCATGACCACCACTGATGGACTGCAGGGTGGTCGTAACTCCTGGATACGAACAGTGTATAATGTGATGGAAAAATGAATCCAGCCAGCAAAGGAAGCAATATGGATAATCACAATACATCAGTAAGTGCCTTGTATTAACTCTCTCTATTTGCTGAAGTGAGACAACCCCTTTAAGTGCACCGAGAGGAGACTCAAATCTCTGGTTCCTTCTGCTTCCTCTCCTTGACCCAACAGGGCCAGGCGAGATGTCTATGCAGGAATCTGGCGCTGTCAATCGAGAAAAAGAAGGAGGGGCTGGCAGAAGAAGCAGGAGGAGCAAGGGAGCACAGAGGGGCTTAGGCCCACCCTTAGTGCACTTAACACCTTATTTGCATATGTTTTAATAGCTCCATGCAGTCCCCATGTAATAACAATTCTGGAACATCTATTCTTATGTCTGTATGTTGCGCCATTCCTTTATTATTTGCACTAGAAGTTATGAGTGAATTGCTATTTGCCTTCAGTAAAGGAACAGAGGGGAGGTAACCAGTTGGGGGTGTGTCCCTGCACAGACTCACTCTAGCCAATCAGTGCTGCCATGTTCAGACTGTGCAGGGACACACCCCCAACTGGTCACCTCCCCTCTGTTCCCTTACTGAAGGCAAATAGCAATTCATTCATAACTTCTAGTAGAAATAATAAAGGAATGGCACAACATAGAGACATAAGAATAGATGTTCCAGACTTATTACATGGGGAATGTATGAAGCTATTAAATCAGGCATGTCAGGAGTGATGAAAGGTCCTCTTTAAAAGCGAATTTCTTAGTGACTGACCCCCTTTACCGGGGTTTTTCAGGACTTTACTAGAGGGCACCAATACTGGATCGGTGGCGTTCAACCAGTCCCCACTGATTTCCAAGGCAGAGCGCCGCTACTGCAGCTTGTCCCATCCGAGCGCTAACCGCATACAACACGTCTCTGGAGCAATTCATTAACCCCTAACCTCCTGCAGGAGAAGAATCCCATCTTATGTGGGTTCCCCTCCCAGGAACAGGTGTACGCACCTTCAGATCCCTGTGCATCAGGCCTTTGCTGTGCAAAAACTGAACAGCTTCTGCAATCTGCAGAAATATATTGAGGCTCTCCGCCCGCGGCCGGTCCTCCAGCGTGCAGCGCGCCTCCATCCAGTCTTTAAGGTTCTCCTTGCGGCACAGCTGCATCTGTATGTAGAGGTACACCTTAGGAGAGCCGGGGTTCAGCTTCTCAGCCGTGTTTTTGGTTAAGTCCAAGTTCAAGGTTTTTGGTCTGGGAGGAGAAATGGACAAAGTGCTTGGCGAGGTGGGTTTACTCTCGCTGGAGGAGTCTCCCTGAGAAAACTCGCTGGTGTGACCACAACCGACACGTCCGTCCTGTTGTCGACGTTATTGGACGCGTTGTCGCAACCGGAGTCTTCGAAGATGATGGAGGAGGAGGTTCTCTCGTGTAATCCAAGATCCCGAGGCTGGTAAGGAACGTCCATGTCCTCGTCATCCATGGTGCTGTGCTCCAGGTCACAGTCTGTAAGGAAACTGTCCTGCAGGTTCACCACGGCGTCGTCCTCTGTAGGGAAGAGGCGAGGAAACGATCGCCCCCGAGGTCGTCCTGGATCAACAGCCATAAACCTGGTGGACACAGAGCTCTGACTTTCTGAAGAAGGGGTGAGGACTTCTACCTGCTCCTTCATGGAGAAGGGGTCTGCACTCCGAATCTTGATGGAGAGGCCATCCATAGGAGTAGGGGAGCTGAAGGGCCACTCCGTGCTAAAATACAGAAAAGTCACATCAAATGACTTGAAATTAAGACTGGCACTAATTACACCGACCCCAAAACATGACGACTGTCAGTTGTAACCGGGCTAGGCTCACATGCCGAATGTACATGAACAGTACAGCAGGGAGAACAGGGAGCGCAGTGCTGGGCCAGTAAAAATGCGGAACCACATGAAAGGGGTATTCCGGTAGTTGAAGGTTAATCCCCTTTCCTGTGGGGGGTCCTATTGTTGAGCCCTCATCGATCACAAGAACGAGGGTCCCGTACCCCCTGCACATTTGCACGCCCGCTCCATTCATTTCTAGGCGGAGTTCTGAAGTCACTTGAGAAGAGCAGTACGGGGTCTGCCAGGGGGTACAAGGTCCCAGTTCTTGTGATCATTGTGGGGGTCCCAACGTTAGGACCCCCACTAATCCGATAGTTATCCCCTACAGGAATACTCCTTTAAATACTGAATACCTATCCTCTGGACACATTCCTCGGACAAGGGGTTTACAATCAGTTTATTCATATGTTTTCAATAGGAATAACAGAGGAATGGCAAAGTGTGGGGATCTAAGAAAAAGATGCTCCAGAATTTCTTTTTCATGGGGAATACAAGTATTTACTAAAAACACAGATTTCAAAAGAACTTTGCTGCAGATCCTGCATTATCTGCCCCCAGCTTTAGAATGCTAGATGTGTTATAGATCATGGTAATCCTGCCAGTGATGATTATTATACGGATAGGACTAAGGCAACATAACCCCATTACAGAAGGGACCCTCCTGGGGTAACAATAATGCTGGTTACATCTGTACAGTCAGTCTTTGGGGGTGAAGTGTGAACGTACCATCCATCTTTGAGCCACAGCTCATCCATTTTCTCTTGCCACAGCTCCGGCGGCTCTTCCCGCCAAGCATTGAAGTAGCGCACAATCCCAGGATGCTCCAGTTTGGCCAGTGCCTTGACTTCCCGCATCACCTTCTCTCTGGCCAGTTTCCTAGGTGGAGAGCAGAACAGACCTGGGTTAACACAATGGCGTACAGTCAGTGACCAGAGGGCTATAACTATAGGACGGCTTATATATCTGCTTACATTCCTGGGTGAACATTTCACTTTAAAGGGGTTTTCTGGGAGCGCAATACTGATGACCTATCCACCGATCAGTGAATGCTGTGGCCTCTTCCTAGGTCAGGGACATCACACTCATCGGTCACAAGGCCTAGATACAGCTCAGTCGCATTGAAGTGAATGATGCTGAGCTGCAATACCGGTCACAACCACTATACAATGGATGGCGCTGTGCTTAGTATGCCGTGGAGGAGGCATCAGCACTTACCAGAGTGTCATGGTCTCTTCAAACAGCTGATGGGTGATGTCAGGTGTCGGACCCCCACCGATCAGATACTGATGACCTATCCTGAAGATAAGTCATCAATGTAGCACTCCCAGAAACCCCCTTTAAATAGGGTTCCCAACTTTGGACAGACCCAGGGTCCCTTGACCATAAGCTGATCACAAGACGTCCTCCTCCTGGGCCTGTAATCTGTAGGGAAACCTGGCAGTCACTGTTCAGTTTCTTTGCAGCGCCACCACAGGTGAAACGAAGTATTACACAGTGCTCACTGAAATCGATGGGATATCTGTAGTAATTTTTTTATTTTTTTTCAGAAACTGCACCACCCTTCCCTGTTTATGGTATTGCAGCATTCACTTAAAGGGATTTCCCGAGATATTAATATTGATGCCTTCCCTTCAGTGTTTACCTGCTCGCCATCAAAATCACAGTGGTGAGTGGGTGTAACTACAAGCCGTCCCATTCACTTCCTATTAAACTGTATACTACAGAGCCGTAGGTAGGCTGCACTGGTACGGCGTGCGGCCTTCTCTTCAACCAGCTGATTGGTGGGGGTGCCGGGTGTCAGCCCCCTGCCAAACAGATATGGATAGCCTATCCCAGAAAACCCCTTTTAAATAGGTATTAAAAGGGCTGGCCCATCTCACTCATTGTGACATATGGCTAGGATATGCCAACAGTGTCAGATAGGTGCAGGTTCCCAGGGGTGAGACCTGCACCTCTCTCTAGAATGGGACCTCCAAAGCGAAGAAGAGCGCACTGTTCGGCTTTCTCAATTCACTTCTATGGAAGCTCTAAAAAGTGGTGAGTGAGTGCGCTTAGCCATTTACGGAACTCCCATAGAAGTGAATGGACAGTGGACATGTCTGCACGGCGCACCCTTGTTTGCTTTCTGGGGGTGGGGGTCAAATTCTAGAGACGGGTGGGACCTGCACCTATATGACATTGGTGGCAACCCCAACCCCATTAACTGCAATATCAAACAGAGCCTCTGAACAAGAGCAGCGCTGTTAAAGGGGTTGTCTCACTTCAGCAAGTGGCATTTATCATGTAGAGAAAGTTAATACAAGCCACTTACTAATGTATTATGATTCTCCATATTGTCTCCTTTGTTGGCTGGATTCATTTTTCCATCAAATTCTACACTGCTTGTTTCCATGGTTACAGACCACCCTGCAATCCAGTAGCAGTGGTCGTGCTTGTACACTGTAGGAAAGAGCACCAGCCTATGTGCACTCCCATGGTCCCGGCCACTGGAGAGGCTGACGCTTTTTCTTATAGTCTGCAAGCACGACCACCACTGATGGATTGCAGGGTGGTCTTACCCATGGAAATGAGCAGTGTATAATGTAATGAAAACATGAATCCAGCCAGCAAATGAAGCAACATGGGCAATCACAATACATTAGTAACTGCCTTGTAGCAACTTCCTCTACTTAATAAATGCTATTTGCTGAAGTGAGAGGACCCCTTTAATGGGGGGAAATCCCAGTCAAACGCAAAAGATGCCCAAAACTTGAAAGAAATGTCTGCTGTTACCTATTAGGAAGCCGGATTCTCTTGATGGCATAGTTACAATCGTCAACTTTATTTCTAGCTTCAAACACCACTCCGAAGCCCCCGCGTCCTAAACAGCGGATTGGTTCAAAATCAGTGAGATACCTGCAATGAGAAGTGAAGGGTTAACAGAGGGAATCCCATACATGAAACTCCTTACATTACTGAGCAGAGTCCGCCTGTGTGCCCTTCCCCTACATATACCATTATACAGAGGCTGCGGGGTCTCTTGTTCAGGGAGCAGTCTGTATAGAGACCTCATCAGAACGTGGACACCTTTAAATAGTTTCTTCTACCATTGATCAGGGGAAGTTCTAGATTCCAGCAGAACCTAGTGTGAGCAGAGCGGCTCTGCCTGCGGTGACTGACACAGGCCGTCAATCCCAGTCATGAATACAAGGGCTTTCTTTAGGCCCCTTTCACACGAGTGAGTTTTCCGTGCGGGTGCAAAGCGTGAGGTGAACACCTAGCACCCGCACCGAATCCTGACCCATTCATTTCAAATGTTCTGTGTACATGAGCGTGTGTTTTTTTTTTCACGCATCAGTTCTGCGTTGCGTGAAAAACGCACCATGTTCTATATTTAACGCAGCCCTGGCCCCATAGAAGTTAATGGGGCTTCAGTGAAAGACGCGTTGTACCCTGAACTAAGTGCGGATGCAATACGTTTTTCACTGATGGTTGCCAAGAGATTTAATCCCGACAACCTGCTCGCCTGAATGTGCCGCCGATCATCCGATGAAACGCTCATTCATCGGGCGATCCTGTCGCACAAGCAGGCGCCACCAATCATGGTTTCTGGGCTGCAGATCGTGTGGTCTAAACAGCCATCTGCTACTCAGAAACCATGATACTGTGGAGGAGATCGCTGCATGTAAATGTGTGGTCTCCTTCACTGAAAGAGGAATGAATGCTTCCTTCCCGACAATCGGCCTCTGCATCACCCCATGTAAACCCAGCTTACACAACACTCTATGGGTCGGTATTGGGTGACGTAATTAGTAGCAGGCTGCCCCAATATCTATATGTAGGGTTGCTATACTGTAATTTGTGTCAGTGTCCAATCTGGGGAGGGTGTTCCACAAATTACAGAACATACAGCAGACGAGAATAGTCCTTTGTAGGGATTGATCTGAGAAAAACGGAAGGTATCCGTATTCTGCGGACCACTATACGGACACAGCTGAGGCCTTACAGTATGTCACAGGACGAGCATTACCTGGACACGTATCCGCAGCCGCTGTAGTAGTCACTTCTGCTCTCCATCAGCTCTCCGCTCTCAGGCTCATACTTATTGTCCGTCTGACACTGCGTCTCCGATTCTTTCCTCTTCTGCAATCCATATAGGAAAGAGAAAAATCTACCAATGATTTGTGATGACAGAGATGGCAGGAACTTCCGGAATATACGGATACACCATGCTAGTATACTAATGGGTCAAAAGTAAGTGTACAATGGAAATTCACATAAAACTGGAAAACTCCTTTAAAGGGCATCTGTCAGCAGTTTTGTACCTATGACACTGGCTGACCTGTTACATGTACACTTGGCAGCTGAAGACATCTGTGTTGGTTCCATGTTCATATGTGTCCGCATTGCTGGGACAAAGTATGTTTTAATATATGCAAATAAGCCTCTAGGAGCAATGAGGCGTTGCCGTTACACTTAGAGGATCTGCTCTCTGCCGCTCCCTCTGCACTGTGATTCGCAGGGCCAGGCGGATCACTATTACTGTGCTTGGTCCTGTCAGAGTGCAGAGGGTGCAGCAGTTGCAGAGAGATGAAGCCTCTAGGTGTAATGGTAACGCCCCGTTGCTCCTACAGCTCATTGCACTATAATAAAAAATTATATATTCTCCAGCAATGTGGGCACATATGAACATGGGACCAACACAGATGTCTTCAGCTGCCAAGTGCACATGTAACAGGTCAGGACAGTGTCATAAGTACAAAACTGCTGACAGATGCCCTTAAAGGAGGGCATCACACACACAGTATTTGAGCCAAGCCAGAAGTGGATCCAGCAGGAAGGAGGAGGAGCAGACGTTCTTCCTTTATATTTACTCATTCCCTTCCAACACACAAAAAACTGCATCTAAAACTGAACTGTGTGTGACACCGCCCCTGGTTGAGTGGTTTCATACCTGAAAAAGCTCTGCTTTCTCGTGTGCTTTGCCTTTCAATTCCTCACCATTTCATCATCTCTGCTTGCAGTCAGTGAACGAGAGCATCCTTGCTTACAATCACAGGCAGTAAACCAGTATATAGCTCGTCCTGCTCTCGGCTCAGAGGTGGATACAAGTATATCCAGTACAGACAAGGCTTTGTGAGTTGAAAAGCCTGGAGCCCAGACTGATACACTAACAAAACGAGATCTGTGCAGCTGCTCATAGAGCATCATATAGACTGATACATTGTAACAAAACGAGAT
Source organism: Rhinella marina (assembly GCA_900303285.1). Classification (NCBI taxonomy): domain Eukaryota; kingdom Metazoa; phylum Chordata; class Amphibia; order Anura; family Bufonidae; genus Rhinella; species Rhinella marina. The sequence continues at coordinate 20,170 of ONZH01011829.1, read as the reverse complement.
CTGTGCAGCTGCTCATAGAGCCCTGTCTAGACTGATACATTGTAAACAAACGAGATCTGTGCAGCTGCTCATAGAACTGTATACACTAATACTAACAAAACGAGATCTGTGCAGCTGCTCATAGAGCATTGTCTAAACCGATACATAAAACGAGATCTGTGCAGCTGTCTAGACATTGAATAGACGATACATTGTAACAAAACGAGATCTGTGCAGCTCTCAGAGCATTGTAATACATGTAACAAAAACGAGATCTGTGCAGTGCTCATTAGAGCATTGTATAGAATACATTGTAACAAAACGAGATCTGTGCAGCTGCCTCATAGAGCACAGATACATTGCGAGCAGCTGCTCATAGAGCCCTGTCTAGACTGATACATTGTAACAAAACGAGATCTGTGCAGCTGCTCATAGAGCATTGTCTAGACCGATACATTGTAACAAAACGAGATCTGTGCAGCTGCTCATAGATCTGTGCAGATCTGTGCTGCTCATAGAGCATTGTCTAGACCGATACATTGTAACAAAACGAGATCTGTGCAGCTGCTCATAGAGCATTGTCTTCCCAGCTGAGAGCAGGATTAGCTGTGCCCAGGTTGGAGTGTGAACAAGAGTGTTCTCATTCACTGACAGTAAGCAGAGATCTTAAAACATGGCAAGAAATTGAAACACAAGGTATATTAAAAGGGTTGCGTCACGTTCTTAAGTTATCCCCTATCCACAGGACAGGGACCCCCACCAATCCTGAGAGAGGGTGTCCCATTCCCTAATCTGATGGACCTTTGAAGTTATCCCCTATCCACAGGATAGAAAAAAAAACAACTTAATTCAGAATAACACACACGCCGGTCGGACGTACCCTAGCGCTGTTAGTCGGCTGGAAGAGCTTGCGGACGATGTATGTGGTGGCGGTGATGCACAGCAGGATGGTGCCGATTATCTCCTTCCACCAGGGGAGAAGCACCACAGGATCCTTCTTCCGAATGTTCTTGTAGTTCGGGTTCTCCAGTATCCCAATGGTGATCTGAGTTCCTCGCTTGTTGCGCTCCCTCTTGTAGTACGGCAGGTAATAACCGTTATCTGCAGAGAAGAACACCGCAGAGTCAGATACATACAAGAGTGGCTGAGACCTGACGCCCCCCTAATGAGCATAGTGACTTCACCGGCAGAATGGTGAGTGCAGCTCTGGAGTAAGACACAGGATCAGGACATAACAAGTAGGGGTTACTCAACTAACTTAAGATAAACTAAGACAGCAGAAGTGGACACAACATGACGATGACCGCAGTGAAGATGAATTAAAGGGATTTTCCAGGTTCAGCGCCAATTGGTTGTAAGCTGCCCTACATATCAGTGGAGTATTTCCTTGCTCCGATTTTTCTCCTTATCACGCTGCATTGCAAGGACCTTTTTGTTTTGTGCCTGTGACCTACTGGGCTTCCCATGACTATGCTAACCGGAGACTGCCGGCACAGATGGGTGGTTTATAGCGCTGCCGGCGGATGTTTTGTAGATGGGTGCTATACAAAGTGCACAGTACCCACCTCCAAAAGAGCTGCCGGCAGCGCTACAGAACACCTATTTGCGGCAGGCTCAACGCTAGGCGGAAGTCTCAGCTTGGGCTTCTCATCACTTCTGCCTAGCGGTGAGCCTGGTGACATCACTGGCACAAATGGGTGTTCTGTAGCGCTGCCGGCAGCTCTTTTGGAGGTGGGTACTGTGCAAACAGCGCTATAAACCACCTGTGTCGGTGACGTCACCAGGCCCATTTCTAGGGCAGAAGTCTCTGCTCGGTCACAGGCACAAATCAAAACAGATCCATTGCCGCATGCGTGAGGGGGAGCATCAGAGCAAGGAAATACTCCGATGCTCCACCTATTGTATATACACTCACCGGCCACTTTATTAGGTACACCTGTCCAACTGCTCGTTAACACTTAATTTCTAATCAAGCCAATCACATGGCGGCAACTCAGTGCATTTAGGCATGTAGACATGGGTTCAAGACAATCTCCTGCAGTTCAAACCGAGCATCAGTATGGGGAAGAAAGGTGATTTGAGTGCCTTTGAACGTGGCATGGTTGTTGGTGCCAGAAGGGCTGGTCTGAGTATTTCAGAAACTGCTGATCTACTGGATTTTCACGCACAACCATCTCTAGGGTTTACAGAGAATGGTCGAAAAAGAAAAAACATCCAGTGAGCGGCAGTTCTGTGGGCGGAAATGCCTTGTTGATGCCAGAGGTCAGAGGAGAATGGGCAGACTGGTTCGAGCTGATAGGAAAGGCAACAGTGACTCAAATTGCCACCCATTACAACCAAGGTAGGCAGAAGAGCATCTCAGAACGCACAGTACGTCGAACTTTGAGGCAGATGGGCTACAGCAGCAGAAGACCACACCGGGTGCCACTCCTTTCAGCTAAGAACAGGAAACTGAGGCTACAATTTGCACAAGCTCATCGAAATTGGACAGTAGAAGATTGGAAAAACGTTGCCTGGTCTGATGAGTCTCGATTTCTGCTGCGACATTCGGATGGTAGGGTCAGAATTTGGCGTCAACAACATGAAAGCATGGATCCATCCTGCCTTGTATCAACGGTTCAAGCTGGTGGTGGTGGTGTCATGGTGTGGGGAATATTTTCTTGGCACTCTTTGGGCCCCTTGGTACAATTGAGCATCGTTGCAACGCCACAAGCCTACCTGAGTATTGTTGCTGACCATGTCCATCCCTTTATGACCACAATGTACCCAACAACTGATGGCTTACTTTCAGCAGGATAATGCGCCATGTCATAAAGCTGGAATCATCTCAGACTGGTTTCTTGAACATGACAATGAATTCACTGTACTCAAATGGCCTCCACAGTCACCAGATCTCAATCCAATAGAGCATCTTTGGGATGTGGTGGAACGGGAGATTCGCATCATGGATGTGCAGCCGACAAATCTGCGGCAACTGTGTGATGCCATCATGTCAATATTGACCGAAATCTCTGAGGAATGCTTCCAGCACCTTGTTGAATCTATGCCACGAAGAATTGAGGCAGTTCTGAAGGCAAAAGGGGGTCCAACCCGTTACTAGCATGGTGTACCTAATAAAGTGGCCGGTGAGTGTATGTAGCCTATAAATAAAGAGCAGCTTATAACTAAGAACCCGGAAAGCCCTTTATTGCATGGATATAAATGATACCGCCCGGTGGTTCTACAGCCAGGGTATGTATGAATCCTAGTAAGGGGGGGGGTGTATGGGAGTTCCAGCAGATCGTGGGGAAACCCATTCATGTTATTTTAGAAGCTGAAGACGTTTAGGGCGATTCACACGTCCCATAATTTCCCACCACAGACAAATCAGACACAGATGCAGGTTTGGGCGAGGATGAATCCAGCCTGAAAATGGTTAAATATCTGGAACTGGACCGGTTAATGGTGAGGTAAGAAATGTGACCGTCCGTCCAGAATGTCCACCACGCACTATTCCCTGAGGGGCTGAATGGAAGACATAACCAGAACAGTGCGATGGTCTGAGATGGGGTGTCACACAGCGCAGGTAAGTACCACTGATAAGTGAAGGCTGCTGGACAGGAAGCGCAGCCAGGCGGACGGCCGCTACAAGGGGATGAGGAGGCTCCTGCGGTTCGTATCTGGGGGCTTCTCTGTTCTTTGCTGAAAACAAGGTAGACGGTCAGGAGGATACAGCGGTCTATGGAGTCCCAGCCATACAGGCACAGAGTGGCCAAGATCACACAAATCCATCAGGCTGGTTGTGATTACCCCTAAATCATGAGATCCTGCAGAACAAATCACTGGCAATGCAAACCGCGGGTCTGCAAATCATGGGCACCAGCCGTGTGCACTCCGCATGGACCTCAATGGGTCCAAGATCCACAAGAGGCGGTGTACGATATAGGACATGTTCTATCCTTTGTGGTGCGGAGATACAGAGCTGGAAGCCCACGGAATGGCTACCATGTGTTTCCATGTGTGGCAGAAGAAAGGACATATCCAATCTTTTACTACATCCTAAGGATTGGGGATCAATTGAAGTCGATGCGGAGCACACGCGGTCAGTGCCCATGTTTCGCGGACCCACAGTTTGCAGCACGGGCACAGCGACACCATGGTCATGTGCATGGGGCCTTACTATGGAAGAAGTACATCATAGACGGAAGCCTCCCCTCTATGATCCGAACAGGGTGATGCTGTTACCACAGGTCGTGCGGCCCACGCAGTCAGTCATTGGACTTCATGTCTCCATACGACAATGCTGGAAGGTACAGATGTCCAATGATCAACCTTTCACCATGCTGGGGACTTTAAAGCCACCTCAAAGGCACTGTTTCATAAAGAGGACCCCTCACCTCTCCTGACATGCCTGTTTTATTATCTTCATGCATTCCCCATGTAATAACAAGTCTGGAACATCTATTCTTATGTCTCTATGTTGTGCCATTCTCTTATTTTTTGTACTAGAAGTTATGAATGAATGGCTAGCAGTCTGCAGTAAGGGTATTGAGGGATGGTAACCAGTTTAGGGGGGTGGGGTGTCCCAGCACAGTCTGACAATGGCAGCACTGATTGGATAGAGAGACTGTGCAGGGACACACCCCCAACTGGTCACCTCCCCCCTATACCCTTACTGCAGACTGCTAGCAATTCATTCATAACTTCTAGTAGATATAATAAAGGAATGGCACAACATACAGACATAAGAATAGATGTTCCAGAATTGTTATTACATGGGGAATGTATGAAGATATTAAAACAGACATGTCAGGAGCGGTGAGAGGTCCTCTTTAAAGGGGAGAGCAAAGTGCCAGACTCTGCAGCTATGTGATCTGTAGATACATTGGGGGAGATTTATCAAAGCTGGCTTAGTTGCCGATAGCAACCATCAGATTGCGCCTTTCATTTTCCAAAGGAGCTCAGAAAAAGAAAGGTGGAATTTGATTGGTTGCTATGGGCAACTAAGCCAGCTTTACTTTAAACCAGTTTTGATATATCACCCCCATTCTGCCGCTGCTCTAGTTGATTGTGGTGATGTCTTGTCTGATTTATCCCCATAGGATCTGTGCAAGGAAGCACCAATAAAGCCTTGGAGAGCAAGACAGGAACCAAATCCAAGATAACGATGGGATATAACATCATCCTGTAGGATGACTAGAGGAGGACTACCTCACCATGAAGGCTGACTTACCATACGGGTACTGGAGCACAGACAGGGCCCCGTTGCTGTACTCCTCATGAGAGAACTTGTCATTGCTGAGACATTTATCAAACTCGTCTGAGCCAACCAACACGGGCGTCCGGGAAGGAGAGTCTGAGAATGAGAATCAACGTGTGAAACTACAACTCCCAGATTACTGGTCAATATCTATCACAAGGAAGGAATGCGGGGGCCTGGATGATAGGACGGAGGTGCTTACGTATTAAAGGCTTCCACTTGATCCTCGGCAGAGATATTATGGCGTTACCGTCCTTCCTGGTGTCCAACGCTGTTGGATTAACTGGAAATTTCTCAGACGGCCGAACAGAAGCCTGCAGATACAGCTGCCCCCGGTACATCCCTATCACACCAGACAAAACATTTTCTGATGACGTGGGTGAAAGGCCATAGCAGCAGACCATCAATCTACTAAGGTGCCCACCCCAGCAGGACCTATCATCTGCTACACTAAACCTACGCAGGAATCACAAGGATAACGGAAAGATGTGAAGGAGAAATGCCATGAGCTTCTGTTCAGCACCATAGGGGGGGGGGGGTCCATTTTCATCTTTCCCATGAGACCCCTCAGACTCAGACTGTATCATACGTACCGAGGTAGAAGCTGGACTCGGTGGCTCCTCTAGCAGCTTCCACAAGGTCCTCTTCATCCTCCAGGACATCATCATCCGACGAGTAACTCGTGTCATCAAATAGACTGATGGGCACCACCTTCCCATCCCTGACTAACCAGGCCAAGGCTATGGGGGTGCAGAACTAGAAGGAATGAAAAAAAAAAAAAAATAACCTTAGGATACCTTGATTTTTTTTTATTTTTGCATTTATTTTTCTTCCTGGAGCCATAACTTTTTTACTTTTCCATACACATAGCCGTACGAGGGGTTGTTTTTTTGAGGGACAAGTTGTACTAATGCCACCATTTAATATGGCATACAGTGTAGTGGGAAACAGGAAAAAAAAAAAAATTTCCAAATGGGGTCCAATTGGAAAAAAAAAAAATAAAAAAAGTTAGTTTATGGGTTTTGTTCCTACGGTGTTCCCTTTGCGGCAAAACTGACCTGTGCCCTTTTCTGGGTCAGTGCGATTACAATGATACCACATATGTATAGGTTTTTATGTCCAATTACTGAAAAAAATTTTTAAAAAGTTTTTTTTATCAAGATATTGTGACCCATAACTTATTATGTTTAATTAAATTTACTGAACTGTGGGTGTCTTCTTGATTAGATTTTATTCAATTTTTTGAGGTAAGAGAAGCAATGAAAAAAAAAAAAAAAAAAAAAGCCATTTTAATACTTTTTTACATTACGCCATTCACTGTATCGGAAAAATATTTTTTATATTACGGGCCTTTTTCGTATAGAGAACATAGGAAATTATATTATAGCAATTATATTTTTTATGTTGGCCTGCCACCTTCTGGCCAACATAGGAATTGCAGGTCTAATATGCTGGGTCTCTTCAGAGAGGCCCAGCCTACTAGAATTAATCACAAGAGTCTGGCCGCACGGGAATGACAGTATTAACCCACCATTTAGATGCCGTGACCAAACTTGATCACGGCATCTAAAGGCTGTAATGTCCGCGATCGGCATTACTGCTGGTCATGGACATTAGCCGCGGGTCTCTATGGTGCCCGCTGCAAACACATGTACAGTGCTAGTATCAAATGGGTTAAAGGTGTTTTGCAGTTTTAGGCGAGCCCTACTTGTTATAAGGTTCACTTGATAAAAATGCCCATTACTAGAGTCCCCTATGTTGTCAGTTTTCCAAATGAGACCGGTCAACCTCTTCAAGGTGATCTACGACTATTATGCGTCTTCACTTCTACAGTAGCGCTGTGCCGCCTACATAATCCAGCACATATGATGCATCTAATACATAGGAGACGGAGCGCCCGGTACCTGATGCTCCCACTCCAGGTGCCCCAGTTGGCGGTTAAAGGCCATGACCTTCCAGTCGGCCACAGAGACCTTGATGAGAACGTCTTTAGTGCCGACCTCCTGATCGTCAACGTCGGCGATGATTTTAGAGTCATCTGTGCCACCAGTGGGTTCGACGTGGCCTTCGATAAAACCCACGCCTGGCTCAATGTCCGGGATGTAACGCAGTTCAAAATGACCGACACTGAAATTCCACCTGAAAAGGAAGAAAATGTTCATTTACTAAAGGAGGTGAAGTGTAGCGGCACAATCCTCAGATATTAAAGGGGTTGTCCTACCTCCAACCACGGGTGGCATATCGCTAGGACAGGCATATCGTGAAGTATTTAAAGGGGTTTTCTGTGTGCTTAATATTAATGACCCAACCTCGGGATAGGTCACCAGTATCTGATCGCTAGGACAGGAGAGCCGCAGGTTGGTCATCCCTGCGCTAGGATGTCCCACCAGTGTCAGAGAGGTGCAGTCCCACATCTGAGACCTGCACCTCATCTCTAGAACTGAGCGTCCACAGTAAAGGAGCGATATGCCACCAGTGTTCGAGGGGAGACAACCCCTATAATCTTATCGGGGGGCTGCTTACCAACTCCAGTCCAGACTGCTAGAGTCTCCTGGTGGAAGCTTCCAAAGAATCAAGAGGAACTACTTTAAAGATTATCCAAAGATGGAAAATACACGCAGAAATGGGCTGTATACCAAAATGGTGGGATATTACTGAAGGGTTTTCTATTATCCAGGTAGGTCATTATCTCATGGGTGGCCGATCCTAATCACACCCACTGGCCGACCTGCTGCTTGAAGATGCCGCGGCGCTCCAGTGAGCGCCCCGACTTCCTGCTGCTCACCAAGCGCCACGCTGGTACATTAGATGGCAGCCATGCTTGGTACTGCAGCCCCATTCACACGAGCTGAGCCTAGGTCATGTGACCGATGAACGTGACATCACTGGCCTAGGGAGAGACTGTGGCGCTGCGACCTCTTCAAACAGCTGGTGTGCTGGGTAGAGATGAGAGAATATCATTCACGCTCGTTTGGTGGCAAAAGGTGAATTGCGTTATGGATTCCGTTACCATGCACCATAAACGCAATTCTATGACAGAATGCCTTTAGAAACAGTCCGTTTTTCATTCCGTCATAACAGAAGTCAATGGGCTGCGTACAGATCCGTCTGATCGCCGTTATGCAGGAGAGGACTCCCCTTAGACTTCTATTATGATGGAATGAATAACGGAATCCCTCTAGAGCAGGGATGCCAACTGCGGCCCTCCAGCTGTTGCAAAACTAAACTCCCAGCATGCCTGGACAGCTACAGCCATCATCCTACAGCAGGGCATGGTGGGAGTTGTAGTTTACAACAGGTGGAGGGCCGCAGATTGAGCATCCCATCGTAGAATCGCGATATGATCCATGGTAATAGAATCAAGAACCTTTACCACCAAAGTTCAAAAGTGCTGGGTATCGGACTCCCACGATCAGGATACTGGTGGCCTCTCCCGAGGATGGGTCATCAATATTAAAACACACAAAATACGTCACGCACAGTTACTCAAGCAACCTGTCACCTGGTTCGGGGCCCCTAAAGCACTCGCATTACCAATGTGCAGCTGCCATACCTGCTCTTAGCAAATCCATCTGTCTCCACAAAAAATAGTAAGTGAAAATTGAAGTTATTGAGAAGAGTGTCCAGGAGAGACCATTGAGCGCTTGCACACCTTGCTTCACTGTGCTGCACCTGGGGCACAAGTTGCAGCGACGAGAGGTGCACCAACCTCTGGGCCAGGAGCGGATTGTCCTAGAATACGGGACATCACTTGGGAAACCACCGTAATACTTTTCATAGGTACTACAGAGAAGACCATGCAGTCTGCATCATTGGGTATTGATCAGAGTAAACCGCCCCCTTAAAGGGGTTGTCCAAGTTATTTTTTTTGTCCGTTGTAGGTTTCTAACTAGGCAAATGTAATGTTTTTTTCAACGCACTTACTTTATCTGTAGTTGCAGCTTTCTCAGATTTCACTCAGGGTCACAGACCTGTGATGTCAGCTTCTCTCCTGCTCTGCTGATGTTTCGTGCACAAGCAGATAAGAGTCTGTACACCAGACGTGCTGGTTACGCCGCCCCCCTGCTCTCTCCCTGGATTCTTTCAGATAAAATTTTAACCCCTTCTATAGCACACATTCAGTGCTCAAGCTTTGCTGAGCAGCTGCAGGCAGTGAGAGACATAAGATCTGCCCTCCTCATCCTGCAGACACAGAACTGACACTGGAGGAGATCTGTAAAGTACTTGCACAAGAAAGGTAGGGGGAAGTTCCTGCGTGCATCAGCAAGTGTCATTGTACAGCTGGGACTTGTTAGTCCTACACATACAACATGCTGCTGAGTATCCCAGCAGGCAGACATGTGACACAGGGCAGCACTTGTATTCATTCCCTTAGATCAGGGGGAGAGGCAGAGATTGTTATTACAGGTAAACAAAGGAGGGAAATTAGGAAAGATTTTTTGTCCCTAAAACTTGCTTAACTTAGTTATATATTGCTGCCTATCAGATTTACAGTGCTATATTTTTTTCATAACTTGGACAACCCCTTTAAATGAAATGATCTCTTCTGGGGTGCACTTACTTTTCGCTCCCACTTCGCGGCCCCACTGCACGCACGGTTTTCTGCTTCCGATGTAACAAGAGGATATCGTCCTGCTCCCCCTCCTCCTCACTCCACCGCCGGCAGCCCATGGCCGAACAGATGTATTTCACCTGAAAAATGTGTACAGGGCGTGAATATATACGCAATGTCATCACCCTCAGGGTAGGATCAGCCTCATTCTTCTGAGAGCGCTGACACTCACCTTCCCACTGCTGGCGCTGAGCCCATAAGTTGTCAGGGACTTTCCTCCAACTAACACGACGTCATCGCCAAACTTGTACGAGGACTCCAGGAGGGACTCCACTGTGAACGGAACGGCCTCCATGCTCTCTCTGTCCCGGTCCCACTGAAAGAGGTCTCCATCCAGGGAGGGGATGATCATCTTATTACCAAAGACCTAAGGGGAGAAAGCAAAGGGGCTGCAGGGTCACGTGATGGATGCAATAAGGGGAGCGCCCCCTATCTGCCTGAGCAGGAAATACCATCTATGTACACATTACTAGAGGCTGTCCTACCAGTGTTAGATTTATTGTACAGATCATCAAAAATTACATGTCAATCAAGAGTTATTACGTTTACTTACACGGTATGGCGACACCTGGTACTTTATATATCGACTACGTCACGCTTCATTGGCAATTATCTAACTGTCTGCAAGAGAGCTTAATGGTAACTAATTACAGCTGCCAGAGGGGGAAGGAGACCAACTATGAAGCCAACTGAAGTAATTTATCAAACTGGTGTAAAGTAGAACTGGCTTAGTTGTCCATAGCAACCAATCAGATTTCACCTTTCATTTCCACCGGATTTGTTTTGGGCAACTAAGCCAGTTCTGGTTACACCAGTTTGATAAATGACCCCATATATCTATAACTGTCAGAAGAGGGGAAGACTACTGACTAGGAAAATTACTGTGGACAATGGGGGGAGGGGAGAATTCATCAAGCCTTGCACTCCAGAAATCTGGCTTTAAAAAGTTGCAGAGTATAGGAATTTATGACGTTTTGGGCTTATTTGTGCCAAATCGAAAGTGGGCGGGGAAGTAGGTGTGGTTAGTTACGTTAACGAGCGTCACTCCAGCTTTTCAAAACAGTTGAAAAAAAAAAAAAAGTTGCAAACTGATTCCAGTAGGAGGGCGGAGTAGGAAAACTAGAATAACATCTCGACACAAACGTGTTAACGCTTAAAGATGCGCCAAACTTAATCTGCGACATTTCATAAATGTGGAGCAAAGTAGTCCAAAGTATTACCCTTGTGATAAATTCCACACTATATCTACAACTGCCTGAAGGGGAAGGAGACTGACTAGGATAATTACTGGGGACTATATCTATGATTGTCAGAGGGGGAAGGAGACACATTGGTGGGGGATGTAGGGCAAAGGGGAAATATATATCTATAGCTATCTATATTAATATATAAATTAAATAAATGATAGATAGATATATATCTATCGCATGCACTGGGTTTTCAGTGTTGCCCCTGGCAACACTGCCCAGCCTCAGGAGAATAGATTAATAGCAGTGCTGAGGGCAGCAAAAAGCAGGTCCTTCACAGTCAATACATACTTGTATTTCTCATAAAATACCAATGCTGCAGCATCGTTCCTTAACAACTCTATATTGTCCCGTTCCTATGTTATTCCCTCCTGCAAATGTGTGTGAAGAAACGGACAATGGAGTCTCCTCACTTGTATAGGGGCTCCGCGCACTGTCCAATGACTGTTAACACTGTCGGCCTGAGTAAGGACACACGCTACCGACAAATGGGATGGCAACACGGTTGTCAGTGTAGTTGTGTACGTTTCTATGAGGGTTAACAGAGGAACACCACAGCACCAGAACGGTGATTTTCATTGGGATATATTTACTCCGGAGAGGTGACAGATCCTCTGTTCCTGGTGGACAAATGAGCTTTAACACAAAGGCTGAGGGAAGAAATCTTCTATGCAGTCGCCCTGCAATCCTCCACATAGTGCACAGATATCGGTGCCCCTCAGGAGTTTACCTCCGTACTACACACAAGGCATTAGGACACTAATGTGAATACACTGAGGCGTCCCTGCCCCCCTCCGCAGCTCATGTATATTAATGCACTACCCGGGCTGATCCATGACTGGTGCGCAGGTGCCCGGGAACGATGAATATTCATGAATGAGACGCCTGCACGGGGCCCCAGGGACCGCAGAAGATGAAGGGCACTGGTCTAGCAGAGGACGCTGCAGGACGAATGACATCAGCTCCCGGTGTAAGGACATTACCTCATCCTCTCATCTGAGTCACTGAGTAAGCCGACAGCGCCTGCGCAGGACAGATATGGATTATCCCTGAGGTGGTTTCCAGTCAATGGAAAGGAACGGACGTTACAGGGATAAAGACGCCGCTAATCCTGAACGGCCCATCCATCAGGTGACATCTACCCGTGCATGAAGAAGGGACAATCCACAGGACACACTGGCTTAAGGAATGTCAGCTGGGGTGGTGCTGGAGGTGTGCGCATGGAGGTGTGCGCATGGAGGTGTGCGCGGAGGTGTGCGCATGGAGGTGTGCGCATGGAGTGTGCGCATGGAGGTGTGCGCATGGAGGTGTGCGCATGTGCGCATGGAGGTGTGCGCATGGATGCGCATGGACAATCATTTACTTACATTTTTTTTTTGGCCATAAATGACAGGTGTTACTTATTCGCTAGGGGCCCCAACAATCATTAAAACAGGGTTCCTGAGGGCCCCATTCCTCCTCACTTAGTCTTCGGGCTCATACAGACAGCTATAGACTTATTTGCAGTCCGCTAAATACAGATACAGCCATCTGCATTCAGCAGGACAGAACGTCCGGCCTATCCTTGTCCATAATGCGGATGAGAATAGGACGTATTCTATATGTTTGCGGGGCCACAGAGCGGACATATGGATGCGGAGAGCACACTAAGCTTTTATGGCCCCACTGGAGTGAATGGGTCCGCATCCAACCCAAATGCGGATGAGACGCGGACCAAAAATACGTTTGTGTGCATCAGCCCTTACAGGTGCATTTCCACTATAGACACAGGGTCTGCCATAAATATCTGTGATGGGAATACCCCTTTAAAAAGGGTTTTCCAAGACTAATACTGATGACCTATCTGCTTGATAGGTCATCAGTATCTGATCTGGGGGGGGTTTGGAGGGGAGTCCGACACCCGGGACCCCACTGATCAGTTGTTTGATAGGACACCCACGCAGCCTTCTCTGTGATTACCACACAGCACAGCGCCGACATAGTATAGTGGCAGTGCTTGGTATTGCGCTCGGCCCCACTGACTGCAATGCACCTAGGTCATGTGACCAATGAATGTGTCGTTACATGGCCTAGGGAAAACTGCGAGGTGGCTGTGGGGCTCACGGGAGCACCGGCACCTTCTCAAACAGCTGATTGGTGTCAGATCCCAGCAATCACATACTAATCACCTAGGTCATCAGTAATGAAATCACGGAAATCCCCTTTAAGGATACATCCACTCCCACCAGAATGGCTGCAGTTTTCCCACCCAGATTAAGAGGCAGAAAAAAATGTAGATGGAGAGCAGAAAAGTGGATGAGAAAGTGATGAGATTCATCCACACGGAGAACGCCTGCACGGACGCTCATCTGTAGGGCAGATTTTTCACTTTCTCTGTGGATTTGTGGTAGATTTTCCTCATGGAGTTAAAAATCACAACGAAACCACATAATTATGGATGAAAAAGACTTGCAAAAGTTTTTTTTTGCGACATCCCGTCCATCAGTCTAATGGTATTTCTGCAGCTCAGCCCACTGGAGTTAAAGAAGAACTCCCGCAAAAATGTTTATTCTCTGACCTGTTAGAAAGGAGCGTGATATAATCTGTAGTGATTGTCATCTTCTTATCAGAGGCTGTATTTGTGAGTTATCCCCTCTCTTCTTATTGTAGCTGGGTCATGTGACCAACTCCCTGACCTCCAACTGACCCAGGACAGGAAGCCAGTCACTGCTCTATTCATTCCTATGAGACTGAAAGTGAGGCTCCCATAAGAATGCATAGAGAATTAGACTTCCTGTCCACACAAGTCTGTGTGAGGTGGCGAGTCTTATTGCTGGTCACATGACACAGATAAGAGACATCAGGGAGATATAACTCACAAATACAGTCACTGGTAAGAAAATGACATTCACTACAGATTACATCAAGTACATTTCTAGCAGAACATGGAATAAAATTTTTTGCGGGAGTTCTTTAAAGGGACTGAACTGCAATACCAAGCACTGCCACTATACAATGTACGGCGCTGTGCTTAGTCTACTACGAAGAGGCCACATAGCAGTTTTCAGAGCAGGGTGATACTTTAACAGATGCCGGCAGTGGACCCATACTGATTTGATTTTGGTGTCCTATCCTGAGGAGAGTTTATCGATTTTTAGAGTGGTTCTCGCACCTCGGACACTGATGGCATGTCGCTAGGATAAGCCACCAATGTCAGATCGGGGACCTGCTCCAACTCCAGAATGGGCCCCCTGAAGTGATTGAGAGCGTGCTCTCCCTCCATTCACCGCTATCAGAGTACTGTAAACAGCCGAGCTCTGCCATTTCCGGCAGTCTCATAGCGATGAGCGGAGAGGTGGCGGTGCGCTCTCCACTGACTGCTATGGGTCTTCTGAAAACAGGCGAGGGCGTTCGCTCAGCTATTTTCAGAACTCCCATAGTGACGAATGGAGAGCCCACCACACATATAGGTTGCGCTCTTCTTCACTTTTTGGGGGCCCTGTTCTGGAGATAAGAGCGGGTCCTGCACCTGTCGGACATTGACGGCATATACAAGCCAAATCCGTCAGGCATGGACGTAGATGACTGTAGAAGGTGTGACAGAAGTAAATGACGGCCCGCACGTCATCAGGCTAAGGGACCAAAAAATGTTCAAATTCAAGTACCTCGCGCCTCTGCATGCCGGAAGAAACGGGGAAAACGCAAGGCAACTCCCAGAGAAGAGGACACAGCTGGGGGCGCAGACATACCTCTGGTTTACTAAGGCTGGAGGACACAAGAGACCCGAGCCCACGTCCAGGTCCCACTGCTTCCTGCCGTGATTCTCTGCGTCCAGAGCCGCTATTCTCCCGTCCAATGTGCTGATAATCACCAGGGACCTAACGGACAACAGACAAGATGGGTGAGAATACGATAGCGCAGATTTCACCATCTTATATACTAAAATTAAAAAAATTAAATACTAAATTAAAAAATAAAAAAAAACTACATTTTTTGCTACAATTTAGATTTTTTTATTATTGCATTCAACTCATTTTGGCTAAAAAAAATTTTTTCAATTGGTTTTTATTACAAAATTTGAACTTTTTTTTCTGCAACTTTCCCTGTCGGTGTTCCTGCAGAAAACAGCGTGCTGCGGCTCAGTGTATTTGTTAGGGAGCTGCTCCAATGATTCGATCTGTAGGCCTAGGGGCTCATTCACACGACCGTATGAATGGGTCCATATACATTACGCAATTTTGAGGAACGGGTGCCGCCCGCATCCGTACCTCCGTTCTGCGGCCCCGCAAAATAAAGAGCATGTCCTGTGCTTGTCCGTGATATGCATTACACAGGCCACATCCGTGTTTCGCCGATCCGCAATACACGGTGCAGTCATGTGAATGTGCCCTTATCTGTACTTTCCTGACGGCTCATATACAATCATTATAACTACTTGTCATTTTGATAAGAATTCACCTTACACGAGTGTCTATGAGCCGTCAGGAATGTACGGATAAGGGCAACGCACCGAGCCGGCAGAGCTGCTCCCTGACTGACCACAGCCTGAAGAGTCACTGAAAGTAACACTAGAGAGAGGGGAAAAAAAAAGAAAAATTTTGATAAAACCAAATGAAAAACAAAACAAAAAACTTTGTCTAGAATAAGGGCTCATGCACACAAACGTATTTTCTTTCCGTGTCCATTCTGTTTTTTTGGCAGACCATTCATTTCAATGGGTCCGCAAAATAACCATAAGTTACTCCATGTGTCCGTTCACATAAGAGTAGAACATGTCCTGTTATTGTCCGCCTTACAGACAAGGTTGGACTGTTCTATTAGGGGCCGGCTCTTCTGTTCCACAAAACACGGAATGCACACGGACCTCATCCGGATTTTTTGCAAACTATAAAATACATACGTGAGTAAAATACAATAATAAAACGCCCTCAAAAGGTGTCCATAGGCTTTAGTATCAAAATATCTTATGGTTACTAATAGAAAGTGGAAGAAATAAGAGAAAAAGTATTTCGAATTATTTTTATCTTGTATATATTTTGATTTAAAAGAAAAAAAATCTCCTGTTTCACAACAATCTATACTACAGAAGATTAACGTATTTGTGATTATAATAGAGAAAAGATCAACGTCATTGATTCTACATGTCATTTTCTAGATTGTACGATCAATCATTTTCACGATAAATAAAAAAAATTATTTTAAAAAAATATATATAATTTTTTTTTATAATTTATTTACTTATCGTTTTGATTTATTATGTATCGACCAGAATAGAAAAAAAAAAATATATATTTTTTTTAAATAATTTTTTATTTATCGTTTTGATTTATTATGTATTGACCAGAATAGAAAAAAAAAAAATTATAATATATATATATATAATTTTTTTTTTTTTTTTTAAAAATAATTTTTATTATTTTTCGTTTTGTTTTATTGTTTTGATTCATTTAAAAATGTAGGAAATAAAGGGATATATACACCGATTATTATATATCTATCTATATCCCTTTATTTCCTACATTTTTAAACTAACAACTAATAAATACGAGCAGATATTCCTAATAAAATGGAAAGTCATGGGACGCTTATTTTCTAGTAGTAAGAAAACAATAATGTAACATAATATAAAAAAAAAATACAATTCTAAAAACTACAAGATAACAATGATAACACTACAGGACAGACAGGGTCCAGCACAGAGAAGTCAAACCTAGACAGATGCAGGAGGCTGAGGGTCTGGATCATGGCGGCCCCCTCGGCGGCGCTGCACACTGATAACACTGCGGTTTAGTCTGAAGTCCACTGTACACAGATTAGTCTGATCCTGCGGCAAGGTGAGCGTATAATAAGGATACAGTCACCCGATACATAAGCCAGATATCTGCCATAGAGGACGAGCGGCCGGAGAAGAGCCATTGTACTGCAGCCGGTCATTCAGCAGATCCCGGGGATGTGTTCATTCTCCGGCCCCCGTCTGCCATGGATACATCGGTGACACTGGAATCCCCCGTCCACAGACGCCAGCTGCTCCTAATGCAGCGCCGCCTTCAGAACGCCCTCCTATACCGACACGCCCCCACCACCCGGGATTAACCCCTTCTGTGAAGAGTAATACATAACAGGACAAGGCATACCCAATGCATGACATCCATGTTTGTTTTTGCGTTTTCATTTTTCTTCCCGGATCCATAACGTTTTTATTTTTCTGTTCACATTGCTGTATGAGGGCTTTTTGCAGGACGAGTTGTACTTTCTAATGCCAGGTACTATGGCATTACCAGAAATCACTAGGATACAGTCGGTTGGGGTCGTGTGAATGAGCCCGTACTTTGTGCAGGACCCCATATCGCCCCCCCCTCCTCAGGAGAGCTCATCAATATCAGATTGGCTGGGGATCCGACATAAAACGAGATCAAAGCGTCACACTCCAAAATGGTGTCAATAAAAACTACGGATCGTCCCACAGAAAATGAGCCCCCACGCAGCTCCGTAGAAGTAACAAAAAGCTATGGCGGTCAGAATGTGATGATGGAAAGAAAAAAAAAAAAAATAATAATAATAATAATAATAATATATATATTTTTTTCTAAAGATTTTATTTTTTTAAGCATTAAAACACAAGAAGAGCTATAGAAATGTGATATTGTTGTAATCAGAGAATGAAGGGAACGGGTCCGTTTTTTACCATATAAGGTAAAACTGTGGTGAAATTGCGTTTTTATTCCCCATTCCACCCCATGTGGATTTTTCTTCCCCGCATCCCATTACATTGTATGCCATATTACATTAGAAAGTACAACTTGTCCTGCAAAAAAAACAAGCCCTCATATGGCTGTGTGAACAGAAAAATAAAAACGTTATGGCGACAGGAAGAGAAATGAAAACGCAAAAACAAAAAAAAAAAAAAAAAAAAAAAACTTCCAGTATTCAAGGGGTTAAAGGGGTCTTCCAGTTTTGTGCATTTTTTTTTCTTTGGAAATGACAACCCCAGGATGCAGTACCGGTTTAACAAAAATCCACGTTCACCTGTTCCCCACACTAAGGCTTCATTCACACGACTATGTGTTTTGCGGTCCACAACAAAAAAAAAAAAACGGATGACGTTCCGTATGGCATCCGTGTTTCCGTTTTTCCTGCGGATCCATTGTAACAATGCCTATCCTTGTCAGCAAAACGGACAAGAATAGGACATGTTCTATCTTTTTTGCGGGCTACGGAACAGACATACAGATGCGGATAGCACGCAGTGTGCTGTCCGTATTTTTGAGGACCCATTGCAGTATCTTATCCACAAAAAAAAAAAAAAAAACACGGAAAGGACGCAGAAACAAAACACGGTCGTGTGAATGAAGCCTAACTTTTGGCTCCCTTCAGCCGTCTTCCAGTCAACTTTCGGATGGTGGGGTCACATGCACCGCTGCAGCCAATCACTGGCCTCAACGGCGAGGTGTCCCTAAGCGGCATGTCATCCAGCAGAGGCAAGGTACTTGGGGATACATTACCGCTGACGGCAATCACTGGCTGCAGAGGCGCAGAAGACGGCAGAAAGGAGCCGAAAAGGAGCGGGAATCTGGCACTGCAGGAAGCGCTGAAATCCGCAAAGTTTTTATGTCGCTGCATTCTAAGAATCATAACTTTTGTTTTTCCCATTGATGCATGGGAGCTTTTTTTTTCCTTGGTGGGTTATATTTTTTTTATTTTTATTATTTTTTATTTTTATTTATTTTTATTTTTTTATATTTATTTTTATAATTTTTTATATTTATTTTTATAATTTTTTTATTATTTATTTTTATTATTTTTTTTTTATTATTTTTTTTTATTATTTTTTTTAATTATTTTTATTATTTTTTATTTTTATTTTTCAAGTTAACTTGAATAATATGAAATATGTTAACTGCATTATATTGGTCATGCTGATATCAGGGGTTTTTGATTTGTTTTTTTATTAATTAGACACTTTGCCAAGTTAAGCCACTTTTTGATGGAATGTAGTAGGTTCATTGGTTTAAATAAACTTTATTAAAATATATTCCATTATTTTTTAGTCCCAGAAAGCATTATTCCAGCATGCACACCTGCTTGGCTGTTCTTGTATCTCCCATAGAAGTGAATGGAGCATGCTGGGAGTTGTAGTTTCAGAACAGCTGGAGTGCGGGAGGTTGCCGATCCCTGGTCTAGTCACAAACAAGCACATGACGGCATACTGGGTCAGTGGCTACCTGGTCCCCCACATATAATACCACATACCGCCTGATGAAGCTGCATCTTACCCAATTTATCGAAGCTGTTGGTGCACAGAGGGGATCTCAGGGGCCACAACTTCTGACGGCTCTAATATTAAAGGGGTTTTCCGACATTTTAATACTGATGACCTATATTCAGGATAGATCATCAGTATCTGATCGGTGGGGGTCTGACACCTGGGAAGGCACCGGCGCTCCTGTGATCACCAAGCACAGCGCCGTACACTGTATAGTGGCCGTGTTTGGTATTGCAGATCAGCCTCATTCACTTTTATGGGGCTAACTGCCTCCTAGGTCATGTGACCGATGAAAGAGAGAGAAGGTCGCTGCGCTACTGCCAACCCTGCGGCCTTCTCTAACAGCTGATCAGCGGGGGTCCCGGTTGTCAGCCCCCCAACAATCACTTACTGATGACCTATCCTGAGGACAGGCGATCAGTAAGGTAATCTCAGAACACCCCCTTTAAAGAGGAGCGGTCGCCTCTCTCTTTGCATTCCCCGCGTACTAATTCCACAGCATATTTTCATATAACCATGTTGTGCCGTTCCTCAATTATCCCCACTAGAAGTTTTTGAATGAATTGCCAGCAGTCTACGATATAGGTCCAGCTGGGTGTAACCTATTGGGGCGGGTGTCCTTGCACGGGTTCTTTTACAGTAGAAATGGATTTATGAAGTCTCGTGAGACTTCATGAAGTAATAACTTCGGCTCATCGGAGCCAATACATTCTAATACTGTACGGTATCGGAACAAGGTTTCGTGCGAATGAAACATCCGAAGTCGATTTGCTCATCCCTAGCTAACACCCAGCTGGACCCTCATAGCAAATTGCTGGTAATTCTAGTAGGAATAATAGAGGAACGGGATT
>ONZH01011828.1:0-21562 GCA_900303285.1 Rhinella marina | reverse complement strand
TTTTCCACACCTCAAGGGTTAACAAAGTTTGTAAAATCAGTTTTTTATAATTTGAGGGGTGTAGTTTCGAAAATGGGGTAAGTTATGAGTGGTTTCCATTACATATGCCGCTCAAAATCACTTTATATATGAATTGGTGCTTAAAAAAATGGTTTTGGAAATTTTGTTGAAAATGTGAAAAATTGCTTCTAAACGTCTATGCCTTCTAACGTCCGAAAAAAGTAAAATGACATTTATAAAATGATGCCAACTTAAAGTAGACATATGGGGAATGTAAAATAATAACTATTTTTGAAGGTATTGCTATGTATTTTGAAAGTAGAAAAATTGAAATTTGGAAATTTGCAAATTTTTCAAAAATGTTGCTAAATTTGGTATTTTTTATAAATAAAAATGAAATATTTTGCCACAGATTTACTACTGTTATGAAGCACATTATGTGGCAAGAAAACAATCTCAGAATGGCCCGAATAAGTAAAAGCGTTCCAAAGTTATTACCACATGAAGTGACAGATGTCAGATTAGCAAAAAATGGCCTGGGCAGGAAGGTGAAAAAAGGCCCGGGGTTGAAGGGGTTAAATAGTACAACTTATCCCCCAAAACATAAGCCCTTATTAGACTATGAGGGTTATTGGAAAAAAGGAAAATGCAAAGACAAAAATGGGTCCCATACTATATGCTCTGAAAACAATACAAACAATATAGAATATAATAGAATGTAATAGAATATAAAATAAATATAAAAATGTGCACATTAAAATTGTAAATGGTTCTGTTCTGTCAAATGGAAAACTACTGAAAGAACAGAAATTATTTCTTAACACTGTAGACTTGAATCTCTTAAAAAAGAATAATTTCTATATTTCAAGTGTAAAATTTAAAACTATATAAATATATACTATGCACCGGATGTTATTTCACTTAGGGTCAATACCAATGGGCTGAACATGATTAATGGATCAAACATGGCTGCAGGATTATTGTCATAAGAGACAGGAGCCTGAAAACTAGTAGCTGACATATAAAATGTTAGCCAAACAGGGGCTGCTGCTGGTATGGGGTTTTGCTGGTTAGTGATGTGACACAATATGCAAATTATTGCTGCTGTGGCCCGCAATCTACTGAAAATGCCCCTTTGTATAATAATTACATATAGGTGACACATAGGGCCAATAGTTGACCACTACATACATGTTAACCTAATAATTAAATTATACTTACCTTTAATCCTTGCATCCTGAAACTACATATGAAGAGTACCCCGTGGTGCAGCAGGTGACCGGCAGTTGGATTCAACAGAAAAATGTGTCAACAGTTCAACAAGATACGGATATATTATATGGCCCTTTAATACTGAGGCACAGTTATTCTATATATAAACTAACAGATTAATTAGGATTGTGGCAGCAGGTGAACAAGATGCACACGGCGATTATACTGAATCTGAACTGTCCCTGCAGTCTCCCTAAGCTCTCCCTATGCTTTCCCTACCTATGCTTAAACTACCTCTACGATCTTCCTGCACTGTCCCTTCACTCTCCCTATAAAAATTCTACAATTAAAAGCTTTCTGCAAAACTGTCCCTAGAGCATAAGTGCTTGTTACATCGACAATGGAGAAAACCATGTGGGATGAGGCTTTTTATAGGACTGTGATATCATAGGAGATGGCTATTTGCTAAATGGCTAGCTGAACAGAATAGGTCATATCACGTTTCTGGGCTTCTTACTTTCACTTTGTAACACGTGCATTAGCCATTTTAGAAAAAAATTAGATTTGTTACCACAAGGCACAAGAAAATTCGGCTTCACAGCAAATTGATTTTTTCAAAAACTTCAACTCGAATGCTTCGAGTCGTTCAAAACTAGTGATCTGAAAAAATGTATATTTTACTGTGCAAGTCTTCTACAAGGTCATTAATAAAAATTATTGAAATGAATAGTGCCCAATATAGTCTCCTGTGGTACTCCGCTAGTGACAGAGACCCAATCTGAATGTGTACCATTTAAACTATTATCTGTTTTCTATCACTGAGCCAGTTAATTACCCACATATAAACATTTTCTCCCGATCCAAGCATTCTCATTTTATATACTAACCTTTTATGTGGCACAGTATCAAAAGCTTTGGAGTCAAGATAAGGGGTTGTTCACATATCAGTTATTTGATCAGTTATTTCCATCAGTTATTGTGAGCCAAAACCAGGAGTGGACACTAAACAGAGATCAGGTATAATGAAAAGATCTGCACCTGTTCTGTGTTTTTGACCTGTACCTGGTTTTGGCTGAGAATAACTGATGGAAATAACTGATCAAATAACTGATATGTGAACAACCCCTAAGATGTATAAAGTCTAGAAATTACCTTTTCATAGAAACTGATTAAATTAGTTTGTCATGACCAATCCCTCATGAAGCCATGCTGATATGGCGTTATTCACTTACCTATTTTCATTGAGGTACTCCAAGATAGAGTATCTTAGAAAATCTTCAGTTTACCCATGACAGATGTTAAACTTACCAGTCTATAGTTTCCAAGGTCTGTTTTTGACCCCTTTTTGAATATTGTCTCCACATTTGCTAGGCTCCAATACTGTGGAACACTCCCTGTCAATATAGAGTCCTTAAGTATCAGAAATAAAGGTCTGTGTATGAAATTACTCAATTCTCTTAGAGTATGGGGTTGTATGCCATCTGGTTTAGATGGTTTGTCTATTTTAATCTTTTTGACATGTTGCAGCCTTTTTTCCTGGGTCAGACAGGCCACTTTTTATGGAAAATTTACTTTTTTACTCTGCATTTCATCTGACATCCAACCCACCCTCACCCCCCCAAAAAAAAAGTTATGGCTTTTGAAAAGAGGACATGAAAAAATGAAAAAAACTATCTAGTATATGCAGTACAGTTGTTTATGAATGTTTAGCAAAGCATTGCAATTAGAGATGAGCGAA
Organism: Rhinella marina; assembly: GCA_900303285.1. NCBI lineage: Eukaryota > Metazoa > Chordata > Amphibia > Anura > Bufonidae > Rhinella > Rhinella marina. The sequence goes on along the minus strand of ONZH01011828.1, from coordinate 18,612 downwards.
TCATGCAAAATTTTATTCGCTGAACATTTGCCAAACTTTTCCTAAGATTCGTATATTCGACGAATAGATTCATTGAATTTGCGTACAAAATATACGTAATTATATGGCTTTTAGCGAACATTCGTGCACTAATAACGAATGTTCAGATAAAAAGGTACGCAACCTCTTTGAACACGTACGCAGGAGCGTACAAATTACTTACGAAAATGACGGTCTTTGCTGGAGAGAAATGGTGGAGCAGGAGGAACGCACTGAGTCTGACCCCTGGCTACATATCGATACTGTATCAGCAGATGACAGCAGATCTTCCGTCTGAGACTGAGGTGAGCGTGCCATCCACTCCACTACCTCATCCACTTTCTCCTCCACTAAAATTTTGCGCCTTCGTGGGTTAGCCTGGTGGAACAACGGCCAAGTATTGCGAATAGTATAGTGTAGATGCTCCGGCTACAGGTCCTTTGGCACTTCTGCCCTGTGCCACCTTCTCCTTTTTTTAGAGTTCGAGGTCTGGCTGGAACTGGACCCCTTTTGCTTATCCATTCCAGACATTTTTCAATTCACTCTGTAGCCCTGCAGCTGGTCTTTGTCCCTGTATCTCCCTGTCTCTCCCTATCTCTCCCTGTCTCTCTCTCCCTGCCTGATTAATTACTAGCCCTGAACTGGCCCTGCACTTGCCCTGCAGTTTCCCTGATATGTGTAATATAGATTCCCAGAGCAATTACACCAAATTTTCACAAAACAGGTCTCAGAACTTCACACAAAGTGCTTCTGCTCGTCTCAGCAGTTGCAGCAGAAGTGATGCGCTACTGGCTTACCGAGCCTCAGCCAATCAGAGCAAGCCCTGCTGCCTAGGTCAGGTGACCGCTTTCTTCTCGGGCTTTTGCGCACGATAAACAAACTAACAGTAAAAGTTTGCTAATGAATTGAATTTGTACGCAACAGCGTATAGAGTAACTTATACGTAGCAATAGCGTATAATTTATAGGACAAACTACGTAGCGAATGCATACAAAGCCGAAGCGAATCACCTAATATTCGGATTCGCTTCACAGCTTAAAATTTCCAAGATTCGATACGAATCAACGAATCGGCGAATAGATTCGCTCATCTCTAATTGCAATCACATTGATACAGAAATAAATATTTACTAAAAATGTTTCCTGCTTGACCGGTTTACACTAATTATCTGATAAACATTATCAGTAAACTGGGGAGGATATGACAGTCAGACTTATGCAAAAAGATGTATAGTTTTACTTGATCTGGTTTATCTCATCTGTATTATTACTTATATATACAATGCAACGGCACACTGCCAACCAGATAAAGCACAAAATGCCGTAGTGATATGAGGTATTCTGAAGCTAATGCTATGCTTGTTTAGTAAATTAGAGATTCTTGGCAAATATATTTTGTACAAAATCATCTGAGCCCGTCCACCAAACCTTCAAGGTGTTCTCTGTAGGACGGGAACCTAACACTATTTCCTACCTGTTATGTGCCAACCTTGGCTTCCGTATAATCAGGGGGTGTTGGTTCCACATGCATGCTGGATCCACTCTACCTTTTGCCATTTCTGGTGCTTCAAATGCCTCCACTAATTCAGGGATGCAGGTACCAACATGCATGCCGAGTCCACTCGGCTTTATAGTTACACTAATTAAAATCAGCCTATGGTGATATAGTGCCATAGTGATATGAGGTATTCTGAAGCTAATGCTATGCTTGTTTAGTAAATTAGAGATTCTTGGCAAATATATTTCTCTATATATTTCTCTTCCCGTCCTACAGAGATCACCTTGACGATTTGGTGGATGGGCTCAGATAATTTTGTACAAAATATATTTGCCAAGAATCTCTAATGTACTAAACAAGCATAGTATTAGCTCCAGAATACCTCATATCTCTATGGCATTTTGTGCTTTATCTGGTTGGCAGTGTGCTGTTGCATTGTATGTATTTTCCTTTCCTTGTGCATTTAGCCATAGCAACGTGCACCTGCGCACTGGGATGTGCTGACTGAAATGCCCCTTTTTTCATTATTACTTATATATCTGGTATTACTGTAAATAATTGTGAATATATTTAATCATTATTGCAACACTTTTCAATCAAATCACAGACTTTGCTAGGCTCTTGGATCTTCAGCTCTATATGTTCTAGTATAGCTCTATAATGCAGCCACTTAATAATGAATAAAATGGTCACATTCTAGTTCCTCTTGTAGAAAAGTGAATAAAGTGCATTTACATTACATTTAGTGATTCACAGATGACATCGGCAATTGTAGTTGTCTGCTTTGCCGTTTGTTCTGTATATGATACAAACCATCATGAAGAATTCTTCAAGCCCCAACTCTTCTCTACCCACTCTTCCCATCTGGCCCCTACACCTAACTCCCTTTTCACTACCTCCACACTGCAAAAATGTGCACCTTGTGGCCCGCAAAGAAATTATACATAACAACCAACAGCAATGACACAGCATAAAATAACACAAAAAAAAACAAAAAACAATTGATAAAAAAGAACATATTGGAAACTTGTATAATTCTCATTATGGAAAAAATATAACATTTGCCATGTTTAGCCCACTATAAAAAAAAGCTTTTTTAAAACAGATTTAATGCTGGCATCTAGTGTTCAGTGACAATACAAATTTTCCAGTTTACCCAAGACAAAGTGTGGTATTTTATAAACCTATTCTGACCTTAGTTTTTTCTAATTTGTTTACAGATGACCTTGACGTAGATATTGACAGTTTTCTAGATCACGGTTAATTATGCATGAATATAAATTAAAAAATGAATGCTTATACATTTCTGAGGATTTAGCTAATAATAGGATGGCAAAAGGACAAGATAAAAAGCTGAATTGCAGAGTTATTTATGTATATTTGGAATGCTACTGCTAGTAATTTAATGAGATGGCAATAATGTTTATAATATAGTGTTGAAACTGTGAATTATACTGTATATTGCACTACATGTATCAAATAAGTACCTACTTTACACCAATAAAACTGAAGAAGGTAGTTGGGGATATCGCACCAAATTTATTAAAAGTCTCCTGGTACATTTTTGAAAATGTCAGCCAGAGTTTTTTTTTTTTTTGCTTGCATGAGCATATGAACATTTGGGACACAAGTATATGCTTTTTTTCTTCATTCCCCTTAACAGATGTGGCATAAACTATGTATAGTACATCTTCCCAGAGACCATTCAAGGCCTCCCTTCTCTGCCTACACCCTGCTATATGGTCTCTCTTGGCCTCTCCAATTTATTCCTCTTACACCCCTTCTTTATTCTCTGACCTGTTAGAAAGGTGCATGATGTAATCTTCTCATCAGTCACTGTATCTGTGAGCTATCCCCTCTCTTCAAATTGCAGCTGTGTCATGTGACCAACTCTCTGATCTCCCACTGACACAGGACATGAAGTCAGTTGCTTAATTCCTTTGAGACTGAGAATGAGGCTCCCATAGGAATACATAGAGAAACTGACTTCCTGTCCACACATAAGATGCTGTGTCAATTGGAGAGTCTGATTGCTGGTCACATGACACAGCTGAGAAGCATAAGGGAGGTATAACTCACAAATACAGCCACTGGTAAGAAGATTAATATTCACTACAGATCACATGTACCTTTCTAGCAGGTCGGGGAATACAATTTATTTTGCGGGAGTTTAAAGGACCAAGGTGCCTAGTCTGTCCTCAATACCTGCTGTCTCTGGAATATTTTAGGCACTTTCCACTATGGGAACCAAAACCCATTGCCTATTTACTGGATTAGACACTGAAAAATAAATATCAATCACACTGCATACACAGATTTATATGAAAATAAATAAATATTTAAATATAAGTTAAAATTTACAAACATATGATATTGACAGATCAGCCACATGGAGGAGCCACAACATAGGGCACATAGACAGTAATGTAAGCATGTAGCACCACTGAATATAAGTATAAACCAAAATACGATGGCACTGCAAATTATACATAGTAGTATACAGACCAAGAAGTGTGCTCCTCAAATACACCCCAACACATGTTTCACGTCAGCTTCCTTAGGGAAATGAATGAAGTGCAGAAAGGCTAAGAGTTTAAACTCTGTTCCTACCGATGGAAAATACTAACATCAGCTGATTACAATTACCCCATTAGATCCCACATACCAGAAACAACACATATGATGTATGATGATCTAAGCAGACATGATATCAATGATATCGTAATCTGTCAAAACCTATACACTTAAATATATACTTAAATTGGGATCAATCCCCAACCTAGTTAATATTCCTAATCTAACCTGTGATAAGATATCAGCAAACAGCCAGTGCACTTGTCGCCGGTCATGTGAAAAAATAAAATAAAAAATTGTGATCATAACATTGTACCAATGCTGTGTATATACTCCTATCACACACTTATCCAACCTAAATTATACCTCAAAGGGAGACAGATCTACCATGCAGCAGTATGTTAAATAAAGACCGCAACGCGTCACCAGCATCATATGATCAGAAGGGGGCTCGGCAGCCATTAGGAGACCTGGCAAGGTAAGGCCAAACCCCTAAATAAATATTATGTACACCCTGTGAATCGAGTGCTGTCACGTGACCAGCGTAAACCGGTTGGCCACATAAGGGGAGCCGCCTCAGAGAGTGTACAAAGTGCATAGAGAAACATAGTTGCATCAATAATACAAAACATGTAATATATATTGCAGTGATCAACCAAATGCTCTAAAAATTATATTGGTCCAAACAAATACATTATGTCAGAATGAAGTTGTGACGTGCCCTCACTGATCATGTAATCAGGTGGAGGCACGGCACAGTCACATGATCCGGGGGGATAGGAAAATACTTGCGGCCATGACCAAAACTGGCAGAAGAAAGGGCAAGTGCAAATGACAATAAATAAAGCTCAGATGCGTGACAACTACATGCGGTGAGAACAAGTGAAAAGTGCTCAGTGTCACAAGTGCAAAACAACAAAAACAGACATCTTTAATGACACGATTGAATAAACAAGATAATACATGATTAATGTGATACAAAATGATACAATATGATTAATGTGATACAAAATTCATAGTGGTAATAAATTAATAACGAAAAAAATGATATTTCATAAAAAAAAACATAAAATCTGAAGTGAACAAAAAAAATGATTCATAGACTCCTTCCATGTGTAAGCCGTGTATTGGGGTGGGCTCCCCAGGATACTGTGAAGTCATGAACGAGGAAAGCAACCCCAACACCAGCTTTTGCCAAAACAGAATTTTACTTAAACGTGGCAATGAACACAACCACAAATGCTCGGAACATACAATAAATTTACATACACCCAGCCTGAAGACTGAGACCCTTGTGCTGCAAAGCATGGCACCCTCCGATGGATGCAGGAGAAAAGTGCGGTAATATACCTTCTTGTGGGCACAACTAAGCTACCACACATTACCTGTTATTACCCTAAAAAATCAAGAACAACTGTTTTGGTGTGCGGTATGGGCTAGCCTGCAGTGCAGCACAACAGCTTACAATCTTACAATGCTCTACAGTATTCCCTATTCCATAATTGGTCTTGTAGCAGGCGCCTGAGTATTCTTTCTGAGAAAAACGCCAGCCTGGTTTGAGTTTGTAGGGAAGTTTATCAGCTCTCCAGTGTAAAATGTCACTTTAAATTGTGGAGTCCTTGCAATGAACAGCCAGCAACACTTGTGGCCTGATACAAATAGAAACACTATCTAACTAATTACAGGCCTGGTCTCAGTATCTATGTTTCTAGACGCCAACACTGCAATGAGGTGCATGCAAGATCTTACCGACCTGGGTCTGCTCTCCATCTGCTGGTAACCTCCTCTCCTCAACTCTCATTAGCGTTCCTGGAAGAAATCCTCATTCCTCTGGATAGGATCAGGGTCTTGGACATGATAGGCTGCAACTCTAGTCACTGAGGTATGCTCCCACACCTGGATGCCGTCAGATCCTCTGCTGACACAGTTCCTCATTCTCAGCTTCCTCTAAGATGGCTGCTCTCTTCTTAGGCTCTGAAACTCCATCTCTCAGGAATATGGAAATATGCAGTCTGTTAGCTGTGTTTAGGAAACAGCGGCATCTTGTGGCCGAACAGCAGAATGTCAGTCCAGCTCATTTAATTTAATCTACACAAACAGCGTTCGGACAATGAGAACTGTTTCCCCATCTCACACATGTTCATCAGGTTCCATACTGTACTGCTGCTGCTCGTAAAAAAGGGAGATTTTTTTCACTGCTTCTGTAAAAACAAAAGCTATCCCTTCTTCACTTTCCAGGAAAGTCGCTGTATATGTATTTGTGGCAGCAAAATTGGTGGATATAGAATAAAAATTATCATGTAACACCAAATCTGTCCATACTCCCCAAAAAATTATCATTTTTGAACCATTTATAATTTTAAACAGCATAAAATGTCTGACAGTTAAGCTTGTTATTAAACAGGCTGTTTGTTATCACCCGTTGTCATTGGTTTACCCATAGCATAATTGTACTAATGCTGTTTTGGTGTTAAATTACTTGAAAAGGGTTGGATACAGTCTTAGGAGTCCTCAGAGCATCATACACAGCTTCTCAGGGCAATCTGTTCATTTTCGATCCAGATCAAATTTATTCATACCCATATCAAATCTGCTGACCGATTCATTTGATTTGGACCCGAAACAAATTGAATGACATTCCCTCGTGCCTATTTCATGTAGGCATGTAAGGCCATTTCACAATGTGCCAGGGTATACATGGTTATAGGGTATAATGTGTTTTTATTTTATTTTACTGGTTCTACTTCTGTCTTACAGGTTTTAATTGTGCAGGTCAAAACTGTGAAAATTGGAAACCTCTAGCAGCCAAAACCTGCAGACCCTCTGTGATATTAAGCTTTACAATTGTGATCCTATTAAAAAATCATATATTCTTCAAGTAAGAGTGAATTGAAACAGCCTGATGCATTGAACGCGCCTGATAAATATGATATTCCACACAGCCCCACTATTTTAATAATAACACCATAGCGCACATTTACATAAGGACTCTACTGACAAGTCTCATTATTTGGACTCCTCTTTTTTTATTCATTTCTATATGTATTTTCTGAGCCTTGCTAAACAGACGCTGAATGTTAATGTATTCTGCATATTTATGTATGCTGCTTTGCACTTAATTCCAGCTATTAGCAGATCTGGCAGCCCACTGGGGCATTAAGATTGCATTTTGAATACTCGTTTGCATCAGCAAGATCGATAAAGGCTTTTGGACAAATATACAGTTATAGAATAGGCTGAGGATATGATCCTAAATGAATCTGCAAGTTATTTTTAGACTTTGTAACCTGAAAAGGCAGCATTTTCACTTTTTATTCACTCAACACTGAATCAAATTCAGCTTTGTTTCAATCTAGAGAGATATAGTCATTAATATGAAGCCCTGGGGCTGTTGCTAGATATTTTCACCCATTAATGTCCTAAAACCTATTGAAATGCGAATGCTTGGTTGGTGGGAAGCTTTTTTATCCTGCTTATGATTGTCCTAGCTGTTTCCATAGTTAAGTATGAATGATTGGTGAGCACAAAATGCCATCCTCTTCCCTACTGTACTCTCAAGCTGAATAATGATAGTACATTTAGCTCTGTGTAACTAAAGCCTATAATCCCTTTGTCTGTCTTGAATGCAGATTGGCAACCCTAATGATAAGCTATTCTTAGTATGCTCACATTGCTCATATATCTTTCAAGGTGCCGGAGCTAAATAGCAGTATCAGCTATTAGCAGCTGGAAAGTATTTTTCATATTGATCATGGCTGCTACTTAAATCTCAGTAAATCTCCTGCTACTCAAAACTGCCTGTGTGATTCCAGAGTGGCATGTGGTGTAATTTCAAGCTTTTACATGTAATAAGAACATTTTAGGAGCTATCAGTGCATTTGTGTATGTGTATGTGTGGGTGTGAGCTGGAGAAGAGTGTATATTTTTCCAGAGGTTTTATTTGAAGCCCCTGGATTCTAACACAACTCTGTAATAACACCTATGTATCAAGTCCATTGTCCAATCAAAAGCATTAATAACCGGGATAAATTAGTTAAAAACACAATATTAATGCCAGACACCCACGAGCGAGTTGAATTTGATGAACTTGCTGCTGGTGTCAGTGAGAGGTCCTGTTCTGGGCTCCGCTCCTCTGATAGGATCGCACAGCATTATACTGGTTTATAATGCTGTGTAATCCTGAGAGTCAAGAAATGTACTGTGATAATTCTGCCAGGCCGTTCAGGGTGCGTTCAGGGAAACTCGCACCATTTTGCAAGCAACTTCAGTCAGCTTTGTCTGCGATTGCATTCAGTTGTTCAGTTTATTCCGCGTAGGTGCAATGCGTTTTGATGCGTTTTTCACGGGCGTGATAAAAAACTGAAGGTTTGCAAGCAACATCTCCTAGCAATCATCAGTGAAAAACGCATTGCATCCGCAAGCAAGTTTTTCACTGAAGCCCCATTCACTTCTATGGGACCAGGGCTTCGTGAAAACGCAGAATATAGAACATGCTGCATTTTTCACGCAAAGCAGAACTGATGCGTGAAAAAAAAAGATTTCAAGACTCTCAGGGTCACACAGCATTATAAATCAGTTTAACGCTGTGCGATCCTATCAGAGGAGCAGAGGTCAGAACGGGACCTCTCACTGACACACATTTTTACTCCCTGCCTTCCCAAAGCCATAGCTTTTTAAACTTTTTGTTTACCTTACTGTATGAGGTCTTATTTTTTGTTGTGGGGTGTAATTGTAAAAAAATGCAATTGTACGACAGTTTTATGGGTTTTGTTTTAATTGCGTTCCCTATATGGTAACTGAAGGTAACTGACCTGTTACCTTCATTCTCCAGGTCAGTACAATTAGGTCCCATTCACACGACCGTATTGAATGGGGCTGTATCTATCCGCAAAATTGCGGAATAGATGCGGCCCCATTCACCTCTATGGGGCCGGGAGCCGCCGCACTGAGCTAGCTCTGTGCCTCGGCTCATTTGAAGCATGTCCTATACTTGGCCGTACGCACGGACAAGTATAGGCATTTTCAATGGGGCCGCACGGTGTGTGTTCCGAGCGCTGCGGAACACACGCCGGGCAGCCCCTGTATATTTGCTGGTCCGCAATAATGCGGACCCGCAAATATACGTTCGTGTGAATGGACCCTTACAGAGATACCACATTTATATATTTATGTAGTTTTTCTTGAGTTTTAATACTGACGAAAATAAAAACTTTGGAATTTTTTTTTTCTTTTGATCACCATATTCTGACCCCCCATAACTTTTTTTTATAGTTAGGTGTACGGAGCTGTGTGAGGGATTATTTTTTGTGATGATGTGGTTTTTATTGATACCATTTTGGAGTGTGCACGACTTTTAGATAACTTTCTTTACAATTTTTTTTGGTAGGAAATATGACAAAAAAAATGGCGAATTGGTCAATTTGATTTTTTTCCTGCATACTTGGATGTGCTGGCTGACCCCCAGTTTTTCTTGCAGTTTAGAGTGGAGGCATGGCTGACTCCACCACCATTTCGGTCGTGCACTCCTAACTAAAATGTTTGCCTTACAGGCTGATTTTAAATAGTGCAAACATAAAGCTGTGTCCTGCTCTCCCTATATGCATTAGAGGCCAGTTGGCACCAGGAGAGGTGGAATATAGAGTGGGCTCAGCGTTTGTGTGGAACCTGCATTCCCTGAGCGTAACAGAAGTCAGTGTGGCACCAAGGTAGTTAATGGAGGCTGTCATGGCACTTAGTGACTATGGCATTTAGTTTTAGGTTCCTGTCTTAAAGAGATCGCCTTGACGTTTGGCAGACGGGCACAAATAATTTTGTACAAAAGTATTTGCCAAGAATCTCACATTTAGAATGTAGCGTTAGTATCGTGTAGATAGTGAGAATGGCAGTATTATATGTACTCATTTTACTGTTTGTGTTCGCAGAGTGCTGTTGCATTTTTTTGTGTTTTGTTTTTCTATTTGCAGCCATGGTGACATGCACCTGCATACTTAGATGTGCTGACTGACCCCCAGTTTTTCTTGGAATTGGTCAATTTGATATATATATATACACTTATATAATATTGGCATGATACCCATGATGTTTATTGTTTGTTTAATTTATTTATGTATGTAATGTTTTAAAGGGGATTATTTGAATTTTTTATTATTTTTATTTGTTTTATATTTTTTACATTTTTTTTTCTTTTTAATTTTTATGTTACCTTTGATGACTATGCAATACAGAATACTAAATTCAATATATCCCAATCCAGTGCTCCCACCTGCAGGCCTGCATTGGAATATACTAGTAATTGGCCTGTAAGCCTTGTACAGGCTTAGGCCTATTACTAGTACAGGCCACCTTCCCCGATCTCAGCCAGGGGATAGAGTAATAGTGCTCTCAGATGCCATGATCACATTTTACCACAGCATCTGAGGGGTTAAATGTGTAATACATCAGAAACCTTGCAATTTGGTCTAGTCCAAGGGGTTTAATGTGAATTTATAACTGGAGCTGAATAGATTCCATGAAAATAAGATTCAAACCAAATAATAGATTTCAGTGGTATTCTGAATCCAAATTCTTGGTGATTCGATTCAGGCAAATTTTGGAGAGACAAAATAAAAATAAATAAAAATTTAAAAAGTGAGAGAAAAGAGAGATAAAATATGAGTCCTGGGAGACCTCAAAGTGTCATACACACATTTTTAGGCCAATTGGAGTACTTTCAATCATTTATAATATTAGTGTATATTTATGTGGCAGGGGCCCCCCTCAGGCAGTAGGATTTGGTTGCATCTTATACCTCTGAACCCTCCATAGCCACATAGCTCCTATTTTTGCAAGAAGCCTAAGGCCCCATGCAGATGACCGTATTTTACGGCCCGATACGGGCCGTGAAAGCCCGGCCTGTGCTGCCCCAGAGGACGGGAGCGCACGGCGTCATTGGTTGCTATGACGCCGTGCGCTTCCTGAGGCCGCCGCCATACAGTGAAACACTGTACACGACGTGCATGTGTCTGCATGGGGCCTAATGGTGTAAAAAAGACCAAATTAATCTGCATTTTAAATGATGCAGTTCACAAGGGACACTCTTTGGCTGTACTGTACATGGTTCGTTTTACCATATTTATTTACTAGAGTTCTAATATAATCCCATACACCTAACCTTAGCCAAGTACTATAGCCATTAAACCAGTAGAATTGAGGAAAGTAAAAAAAAAAGAAAAAAAAAGAAATTTTTTTTTGTTGTTGTTGTCGTAACATCAACCAAAGCCTTCAAAATGAATCATGCCATTGCTGTGGTATTTCAAATTAACATGATCTGTGAAATACCAAGAAATTTATTAGAGTTTCAGACAGCTATGTTAAATATCATCTGTGTTGCAGTTGCAGTGAGGTCTGTATGTTTACAGCCTGGTGATCACCAGAGAAAATTGTATCAAGTAGTATGTAAACCATGGACTAAAACAATGCATGCCCAAATGTTCTCAGCATGGACCAAGGTGTGAATTGGACCACTGCCTTCTATGGGTACATGCAACTCCTAACACAAGGACGAAAAATAAAACCTAAGGCCTTGTCCACATTTCCGTTTTTCACTGACGTGTGCTGTCCGGAATTTCCACAGACAGCAGAAGTATTCATTGATTTGAATATGTCTGTCCACAGTTCAGTATTTTTTTTACTGACCTTCGGCACGAAGACATGCACTACTTTGATCTGTGATGTGGACCAAACACGCCCATAGAAGTCTATGGGTCCGTGAAAATCACAGACATACCACAGATAGCATCGATGGTGCATCTGTTTTCCTCTGACGACTGATAGAAGATTCTTTGGTAATTAATTTTCAGCTGAGCAACATCAGTGAATTAGGGATGACACATGGATGGTAAAAACGGGCATACGGACCAACCACCGAAAGTTCACGGACAGCTTCACCGATGAAACACATACACTTTTTTTCATGGACATGTCACTGACACAGAAATGTGGATGAGGCATCCTTTAGAAAGTGGCCAGTAGTGAGTATGTTCATATCCAGACTGTCCAGATTATAAAATGTCTGCAGTCATACACTGATACTGTAAATGAACCAACAGATTTTATATTGCGTTTAATTTCCAGTGAGAAGTAACAGTTTGAAGTTACACTTTTTTTTAAAGTATACCATCTAAACTCATTTTCTGCATGACACTACAACACAGAGCTGAGAAGTTATCTTTATTCAACCCACTGAACAAATATGATATTAAGTGTGTCTCACAGAATCAAAACAACGCCTCTCTCCTAGGCCTTCCTAAAGTAATGAAATTCATGCACTGCTGAATTGTTATAAATTAAAGATTAGTATATGTTATTTCAGTTCAAATTAAAATAAAAGGTGTAGTATGATGGATTCATTTTGCAATTGTGAAAGTAAAATTATGTTAATCAAGACTGAATGTTAACTCTTTTTATTGAGCCTGTACACATGCATATATGTGTGGTTTTCTGTTTTGTCATATAGTGAGACAGTTAACTATAAAGAGTGTGGCTGTATATTTTTATTATTGTGCAACCTTTCTAATCTTAATAAAAAAAAAAAAATCTTAATGCATGTTCATTGGATGACAGATTATTGAATACACTATTGGTACAACACTGTTTTGGGCCTGTAGAGATACAGGAATGAATGTACATTCATGCAGCATCTGAGACACATTTTGAACTCTTCTCTCTTACATGTCTGTTTGGTGTTTTATGGGAAAATCTGTTGGGTGTGCCAGGGGGATAGCAAATAACCATGGGGCCCCTTAAAACTTGGAATGTGGACCTGTTACACCATGACTATTTGTAGCAGCAAGTTCAGAATATGAAAAGTTTAAAGGGGTTATCCGAGACTATATAATCCTCCTTTCATGTGCCGGGAACCTCACAGTGATTATACTTACCTCGGTCCCCACACCCTGCGCCGCTCCTTGTCCTCGTAATGCTGCTGCTGCTTCTCCCCATGTAAGGATGAAAACATCCGGTGATGGGGGGAGCAGCCAATGGCAGGTGGGGATGAGCCTACCTAGTTTCGCTGGAGACGCTAGGGAGGCTCGTCCCTGCCTGCCATTGGCTGCTCCCCCCGACACCGGATGTTTTCATCCTTGCACAGGGAGAAGCAGCAGCGGCAGTACAGGGACAAGGAGCGGCGCAGGGAGCAGGGACCGAGGTAAGTATAATCTCCGTGAGGGGCCCGGCACATGAAGGGGGGGTTATACTATATGCTCAGATAACCCCATATGTACAAAGATAATGCACACAATGAACTCACAGTAGGGGGATAATGCGTACAGTGATGTCACAGAAGGGTATGATGCGCATCATAGCATCACAGTAGGGGTATAATGTGTACAGTGATGTCACAGTAATGGGACGATACTCATAATGATAACACAGTATGGGGATAATTCTCCCAGTGTCACAGTACAGGGATAAAGCACAAAGTGATGTCACAATAGTTGGATAATGCTCACAGTGATGTCACAGTACAGGGATTTTGCTGACTAGACATGAGCTAAAAGATTCTACAAAATGATTTTGTCCAATCAGCAAGGCTTATGCAAATAAAGAAGCCATGCTGATTGGATAAAATGATTCTAAGAGCTCTGCTGATTGGACAAAATCATTCTGTTGAATCTTTTAGTTCATCTCTAGAGATGAGCGAGCACTAAAATGCTCGGGTGCTCGTTATTTGAGTCGAACTTTTCACGATGCTCGGGTGCTCGTTTCGAATAAGGAACCCCATTGAAGTCAATGGGAGACTCGAGCATTTTTTGCAGGGGACCGGGGCTCTGCCTATGGAAGGCTGGGTGAAAACCTGGAAACCTCAGAAAATGATGGAAACTGACAGAATGACGGAAATGGACAGGAAACAGCAGGGGCAGCATGTAGGGATGCCTCTGAGGCTCCCTAATTGCACCATTTTTTCTAAATCTGGCCAATAGTCTGGGGATGACCCCAAGGCAATTTTCAGGGACACGGTAATGGTGACCCACTTAAAAATGCTGCCTGACAACCTGGCGGTGAACCCCTGATTGTCTGTCTGTCAATAAGATTGCAGTGTAAAGCATGGTGGTGAGCCTCAGTAATAAGATTGCAGTGTAAAGCATGGTGGTGAGCCTGAGTATGACTTTTTGGATGGAGATTGCATGTGGTCACGTAGTCTCTGGAACCCCGTAGTCACCCCTTCTCTGATGTGCTACCCCAGAACATAATCTGCCCCAATTCGCAAGACCTTTTGCTGTCTCCGTGTGCTGACAGTGGGGATTTACCAGTGTTGTCTGAGGAGGTGGTGGACAATGGCGAGACACAGGTGTCGGGGGGTGAGGTAGTTGTATGGGAAGCAAGTTACATTGGGGACTCCTTGGGGGGACTTTCTCATGATGGGACAGAGGGACAGATTCAACTTGGGTGGATCAGGCACAGGAACAGATCAATGTTTTTTTGTGTGTTTATTTAACTTTTATTTAGCACAAATAACCACAGAGATAATTATTTGTTCCCTTCACTGCGAAGTGTGGCGTTGGGGTTCGTCACTTTGATGGCGAGCTGTGCCGCTCTCTCCACAATGGTCTTTCGGTTCTTTGAGGAGACGTTGTGGGCGATTTCTGCACAGAAGGACTTGTTGCTCATCAACAGAACCTCGAGCTCCTTGACATTGTGGACCAGGAATTTGCGGAACCCTGTGGGCAGCATGTGTTTGGTCTTTTACTTGCTACCGTACCCAATGTTGGGCAATATAGATACGCAGGTAATATTATTTTTCACACCTATCCCAAAAAAAAAATTTACGCAGTTTGCGCAAATAAAACTGGAAACTGGAACTGGAGAGAGGGCCTGTAGGTGGACCTCCGGAAAAATTGTTTGGAGAGAGGGCCTGTAGGTGGACCTCCGGAAAAATAGTTTGGACAGAGGGCCTGTAGGTGGACCTCCGGAAAATAGTTTGAAGAGAGGGCCTATAGGTGGACCTCTGGAAAAATTGTTTGAAGAGAGGGCCTGTAGGGGGCCCTCCTGAAAAATTGTGGTAAAAGAGTGCCAGTTGGACCTCTGAAAAATGGCATTTTTTTGGTCAGCGTTAGGCAAAGACGATATGGAGGAGGAGGAGGAGTAGGAGGAGTAGAGAAGAGGAATCGGATACATAAGTAATGTTAATCTTTAGCTGCTTTCCCCCGGAGGAGATTTGAATTCCGGTGAAATCCAGGCTTTGTTCATTTTAATAAGCGTCAGCCTGTCAGCGCTGTCAGTTGACAGGCGTGTACGCTTATCGGTGATGACGCCACAAGCTGCACTGAATACCCGCTCTGACAGCACGCTAGCGGCAGGGCAGGCCAGCACCTCCAAGGCGTACAGCGCCAGTTCAGGCCACGTGTCCAGCTTTGAAACCCAGTAGTTGTATGGAGCAGAGTGATCACGCAGGACGTTGGTATGGTCAGCTAGGTACTCCCTCACCATCTTTCTGTACAGCTCCCCCCTACTCTGCTTAGACTGGGGACAGGTGACAGTGTCTTGCAGGGGTGACATAAAACTGGCAAAGGCCTTGGAGAGCGTTCCCCTGCCAGTGCTGGACAAGCTGCCTGCTCGGCTCCTCTCCCCCGCTACTTGGCCCACAGAACCATGCCCTCTGCCGCTAGCGGCGTCAGATGGGAAGGATTGTTTCAGCTTGTGCACCAGGGCCTGTTGATATCTATTCACTCTCATACTCCTTTCCTCTGCAGGGATGAGAGTGGAAAGGTTCTGCTTGTACCGTGGGTCCAGGAGAGTGAACTCCCAGTAATCGGTGTTTGAAAAAATGCTTCTAACGCGAGGGTCACGGGATAGGCAGCCTAACATGAAGTCTGCCATGTGCGCCAGAGTCCCAACACGCAAGAATTCCCTCTCCTCACTGGCCTGACTCTCCATTTCCTCCTCCTCCTCCTCCTCCAAGTCCTCCTCTTCAGCCCATACACGCTCAAGAGTTAAGGACTGAGCACTGGTACCCTCTTCTGTCTCGCCGACATTCTCCTCCTCTTCCTCCTCATCCCCCTCCTCCAATACGCGCTGAGAAACAGACCGGAGGGTGCTCTGGCTATCAAGCGACGTATCTTCCTCCACAGTCTCTTGTGACAAGCGCAAAGCATCCGACTTGATGCTGAGCAGTGAGTTTTTCAACAGGCAAAGCAGCGGGATGGTGAGGCTGATAATGGCGGCATCGCCGCTGACCATCTGTGTTGACTCCTCAAAGTTGCTCAACACCTGGCAGATATCAGACATCCACGTCCACTCCTCATTGTAGACTTGAGGAATCTGAGTGACCTGACTACCAGTTCTGGTGGAAGTTGACATCTGGCAGTCTACAATCGCTCTGCGCTGCTGGTAAACTCTGGATAACATGTTTAATGTTTGAATTCCATCTCGTGGGAACGTCGCACAACAGTCGGTGAGCGGGCAGTTGTAGGCGGCGCTGCGCTGCCCTGAGAGTGGCAGCATCTGTGGTCGACTTGCGGAAATGCGCACAGATGCGGCGCACCTTGGTGAGCAAATCAGACAGATTGGGGTATGTCTTGAGGAACCGCTGAACTATTAGATTGCACACGTGGGCCAGGCATGGCACATGTGTCAGTCTGCCGAGTTGCAGAGACGCCACCAGGTTATGCCCGTTGTCACACACAACCATGCCTGGCTCGAGGTTCAGCGGTGCCAGCCACACATCGGTCTGCGCCGTGATGCCCTGTAACAGCTCTTGGGCAGTGTGCCTTTTGTCACCTAAGCTCAGCAGTTTGAGCACCGCCTGCTGGCGCTTACCCACGGCACTGCTGCTGCGCCTAGAGCTACCGACTGAAGGCGCCGTGCCCACGGATGGTAATTTGGAGGAGGAGGTGGAGGAGGAGGGGTCGGAGGAGGAGGCATAGTACATCTGAGAGACCGTGACCGAGGTAGGCCCCGCAATCCTCGGTGTGGGCAGTACATGAGCGGCCCCAGGGTCAGTCTCGGTCCCAGCCTCCACCAAGTTAACCCAATGTGCCGTCAGTGAGATGTAGTGTCCCTGCCCGGCAGCACTTGTCCACGTGTCCGTGGTTAGGTGGACCTTCTCAGAAACAGCGTTGGTCAGGGCACGGACGATGTTCTGTGACACGTGCTGGTGTAGGGCTGGGATGGCACATCGGGAAAAATAGTGGCGGCTGGGGACCGAATACCGAGGGGCAGCCACCGCCATGAGATTGCGAAAGGCCTCGGTCTCTACCAGGCTATAGGGCAGCATCTCCAGGCTCAGCAATTTGGAGATGTGGACATTGAGGGCTTGGGCATGTGGGTCGGTGGAACTGTATTTCCTCTTGCGCTCCAGCGTCTGCTGTAAAGACAGCTAAACGCTGCACTGGGACACATTGGTGGACACTGTGGAGGATCGTGGAGGTGAAGGTGTGGTTTTCCGGCGGGAGGCACTCGTGCCAGGGTCCTGGGCAGGGGGTTGACTAGCAGAGGCAGCGAGTGACACAGTGGAAGGAGCAGTGTTGTGTCCCGCAGGAGGTGGTGAACGGCCTTGGTTCCATTGAGTGGGGTGTTTAGCACTCATATGCCTGCGCATGCTGGTGGTGATTAGGCTAGTAGTGGTGGCACCGCTGCTGATCCTGGTGTGGCACAGGTTGCACACCACAGTCCGTCGGTCATCCTCACTTTCTTTAAAGAACCTCCAGACTTGCGAACATCTATGCCTCGCCACGGGAGCTTCACTACGTGAAACAGTTGCTGCTGATGCACCAGCTCTGGCCCTGCTTCTCCCTCTGGCCACACCACTGCCTCTTACAACCCTGTTCTGGTGCTGCACTCGCCTCTGCCTCAGAGGCACTGTCTTCACTCGGCTTATCAACCCTGCTTGGGTCAGTCACCTCGTCATCCTCCGATTCCTCAGTCTGCTCCCCCCTCGGACTTCCTACCCTGACAACAACTTCACCACTGTCTGACAACCGTGTCTCCTCATCGTCTTTACAAACTTCTTCCACTAACTCAACATTGTCATCATCATCATCACCCACAGACTGCGACAGTTGGAAACTTGGGCATCGGGAACGAGGTCAGCAGCAACCTGAGAAGTGGTTTGTGACTCTGGGAAGGGTCCAGAAAACAGTTCCTGAGAGTATGCCGGATCGCATTCCAAATTTTCCTGGGAGGGGGCAGACTGGGGGGAAGGAGGTTGAGGTGGAGGAGCCAGAGGAGTGCTCCCTTGGATAACGTGGGTGGACTGCGTGGAAGACTGACTGGTGGACAAATTACTTGAAGCATTGTCCGCAATCCACGACATCAGCTGTTCGGATGTTGTGGTTTCAACAGTCCTCTACCACGTGTCCCTGTAAGTTGAGACATGAAGCTAGGGAGTGTAGCTCTGCGGCGTTCCCCTGCTCCCTCATGAGCAGGTACTGTCTCACCCTGCCCAGGACCACGGCCTCTGCCCCCTGCAGTAATTGAATGCCCACGCCCACGCCCTCGTCCTCGACCCTTAGCCCTGGGGTTCAACATTTTCAGTATATAAGTGTA